>CABFVX010004935.1:2249-29167 GCA_902151425.1 Timema shepardi
TATATATATATATAATACATATACGTTAATCCCAGACGTAAGGAGTGGTGGAAAAGCAAATACATTACTTATATGTAATTATATACTAATTTAATTGGTGAGTATAATTTTATGCACAAATAATCTCATTTGGTATTTATAAAATATAATTTTAAAATAGCATCTAGTTACTGGAATTAAACCTAGGACCCTTGGACCAGTTCGGAATTAATCAAACGTTGAGATATAAATGAGCTATACGTGCAGCGTAATTAATCAACTTACTTATCATCAAGGCAGAGTCCGTAAGGTAATATATTTTGGTCTAACAAAAAAGAGACAAAATTTCAAAATAATTTAAATTTTATTTCAATTAAACTTGTTAGACACATGGTATGTCACTAACTAAAATGACGGCAGTTACATATTTTCTCCGAGTCTTCTCCCCTCCTGCTAGCCCCTAGACTTCCTCTCCCAAGGTGGCTTACTACCCTTAGGGGCTACAACATATTTTAATTACGCTAGGGTTGGGTTGAAGAAGATAGAATTTAGAGGAAATGTTCTCAAATTTGATTGGCTGGAGAGTGTAGAACCACCCTCAGTACGCTAACCCCGACCTCCCTGTCACTGGCAAACCAGACTAAAGGAGCAAAGCGCGAGAACGCCTGTACACCAACGGGGGGAAATTCGTCATTTAATCTATAATAAATCCTAAGATAAACGCTAGTATATTATAGCAATCTAGTTGTATTTCAGCATTGTTATAATCGTTATTACGAATGTCAGAGTAAGCTAATAGTTATTAATACAAGATTACAAGATATTTCAAGTGGAACAGACAGGGAATTAATAAACAACAAGGCAGAGTCATTATTGTATTTATTTTGAACTGTTACAAATGGTACCAACATTTGTGTAAAAAGTTACACGTTCACACGTACTTACAAGGTGTTTTAATCTGTATGATAATCTAATTTGAAATTGATATTGTAAAGCTATCACTTGGCCATTCAATGAATTATTTTAACTTGTCTCAACAACAACAACAACAATCAAACAAGTTCCAGCTATTAGTTTCGTTATTAGAAACCTATAACATTCTTAGCAAACAATTGTATTTATAAATGCCCAGAAGGTTGTTAGTCAAAATACTTAAGGCAACACCATAAAAATAAAGCTAATCTCAGACTGAATTTAATATTGAGATTTGTTTGTATGTTCGAAACATTTGAGAATTAGGCTGCTATACTTTTATAAGGTTATTTTTTAAAGCAGTTGTGATTTGTATGTTCTCCCAAGACCACAATTAAATAAGGCAAGAGAAAGAGCAGTCACAAATAGGGTTGGAGATAAAAATATTATTGCTAAGCTATATTTATAGGAGTAAACGAAAAGAGCGGTGGCCAATCAGAGATAAAGTACCGTATATTAGGATCATACTTATTCCTGTGATAAGTACAAAGGAACTGTCGAGGAAAACACGTGTCTTCAAGGGATATGGTGTAGAGACTGAATAGTGAAGTATTTAAGAATGCTTCTTCAATTTCTCATCTTTTTCTAACGCACACGTACTGTTCATGATAAGCGTGCTTTGGAGATATCTCTATTATGTCATGTATTCGATGTCACCATCTTTTTATTTAATTTAGAGATGTCCACTAGAGTGGTAATAAATAGAGATGGGAGAAGAAGGTGTCTAAAGACGGATTCCTCTATTGGTGGCGGCCACGTAGTTGAGCAATTCATCGCTGTCCTCACAGATAAAGGGTTTCTCGTGATAGCAGGCCACGTCATGCCAAGAGATGCCATCGCTATACACGTTGTTGAGGACGGCCAGGCAAGACTCGTTGGTGCCGTTGATGTCGAACTCGGCGTTGTCTGGCTGCCGAACCTTCTTGTGACCGGTCTGGCTCCACGGGTTGAAGTTGAAACTCGCGGGTACCTGATTGGTGGGGGCCATCTTTTGACGGGTTGCTGACCAGAACCAACCGAATACGTTCTTGGGCTCAAGATCACGGCGGTTCTCACATCCCTTGAAGTCACAAAGCCGCCCACTTGTCCAGATGTAAGGCACGTCTCCTGAAAACAATAAATTTACCGATATAGACACCTGCTGTAACCGACTATAGTATATGTAGATAGGCTCTACATACTAGTCATAAAGCCAGTAGACAGTGGTACTAGTCATAAGGTTAGTAAACAGTATTTACATAGTTATTGTCAAATAGTAGTAAACAGTGATTGCATACTGGCACTTTTCACAAATTATTAACGGGAGAGTTGCATTTATCTCAAGGATTTTTAAATTATATAGCAATAGCTTTAGTTATTTTACTCTCTTTAATCCATATCTAGCTATAAACTAAACTTTGTGAACAAAATAAGATACATACTACCCGGTGTTAAGACAATGGTCCAAGGTTAAATTAGCTTCACAATTTAATATTAGATTTTCCATATTCCTTTTCAAAGTTTGTTATCATTATGAAATTAATATGAGTTATTTAATTTTATTTGAAGTTAATAAAAACAAAGATTAAGTAGATTATATTTGAGTATAAACTTACAATAAAACGGGTGTACGGAGCTATTGGTCACTCTCATATTTGCACTTTTTAACTTCTTGTTGGTTGGATTTGATACTGACCCTTGACTTTATGTATTGTATTGCCTAAGAGCTATACACCAGGTGTCAAGCTCTTTTTATTATGAGGGCCACATTGAACATCAAAATACTGAGGGCGACACATTAAAAAAATATGTATTGCAATTATCTTAAGGTGCGGCAGACGGGAGAACGAGTAATTTTACAGTTTTTTAACATTACATTTTTTTTGGACAAAATAGATAAAATATTTCTCCAGTAGCAACGTAGAGTTTAGTTTTTTACACATGCTAATATCAACAGATCTTGAATATCTGTCAAGAATGTCCTTGCATTTTGTCAAAACTTTTTCTCTTTATTTAAAGAGTTTTGACTAAATTCCAAGATACCCTTGGCAGATATTCAAGATCTGTTGATATTAGTATATGCAGAAAACTAAACTCTACGTTGCTACTGGAGAAATATTTTATTTGTTTTGGCCAAAAGATTGCTATTCTATAAAAACTATAAAAAATATTTGCACTCCCTTATGCCGCACCTTAAGTAAACAAAAATCAAACTTAGTTCCGTATCTTATAATTACAAAAAGAAAAGAACCGATTCCTATGAAGAACAACTATTCACCCTATATTTTACACACATTTTTTAAATCCTTATTTGCAACAATGGGTTTAGTATTGTAATAATAGTGTTAATGCTGGACTTTAAATCGTATGCCAAAGTCATTTTTTTAATAATTGTTTACAAATGTGTGTTCGTAAGCCGAGATCTATGGGGTGTTTGGTTTTATTTCGTGTGAGAAATCAAAATATAATAGTAAACTTATGTACTGCCAGACATTACACATATTTGATGTGAAGATTTTTTTAAAAAAGAAATTGAGCTCTATCAAAGAAAGAGTAGGCCTATAGATGTGGAACACGAATGCCAGAATTCTCCAAATTATGCCAAATTCCTGAATATCACAGAAAAATGTTTTGTTATAAGCATATTATAAAAAGAAGACAAGAGTCTCATCGCATAATGGTCTATCATAAAATCCGCCAGCCACTTAACATTATGGATAGGGCCGCAAGTCTTACATGCCTGAGCTCCACATTCTGTGCAGCCTTCAATCCCTTATAATTAGGATGGCGCACACCTGTCCGTATCGCCTCGTATGGAATAGCTACGTATTTGTTGATGTGGGCAAACACTTTTGCGTATCGTATCGATTAGGATTATTTCTAAATTATTTTGAATGAAAATGGGTACAAACTCAAGTCAATAATATTTACAGGAACAGTGCGTAGGACCTATACCAGACCAGAATACCAGACCATTGAATCACGTATCGATGCGATACGCTTACCTTGACATCGTATCTGGAAACACGCGAGCGTGGGTCTATTACAAATATAAAAAGAGTGAGAAAATATTTTGCAAGAGGCTTTTAATTCTCGTTTCTAGAAAATTGTATGCTGCCTTTGAATGGGACCTACAAAAAGTTTAAGATAATTATGAAACAGCCTTGATATATAGCCAATGAAATCTATTCGAGTTAATAAAACAATGTACTGTATATGCAAGAGATATTCATGACATTAATATCTCTTACATATACAATACATAATTAAGTACTTATTTATAAATATATATAAATTGTGTTTTATTGATTTTATAAGATATTAAAGAATTTCTTGAAACAAACTTTCGCTGTGGCATATTTTTCAAACTCGAGATAAAGTTACTAAGAACGGTCCGGTGCGACACGATCAGTGCATCTACACGAAGGGTATAACTGACCATTGAATTACTACTAGCACATCTACCAGACAAATATAACTGACAAGTGAACTATGGTTAGGACTTCTACCAGACGAGTGTAACTGGCTTCTGAGTTACGACTAGCATAGCACCAGACTGACCAGACTGTAACTGACCCATTAGTTACGAGCAGCGCATAAATAGCCAGTGTATTATAATAGTGAATCCAACGTTCTGTGGCCCTTACTTGCTCAATGAAAGCTAGTCTTTTCCAGGAAGTGTATCGGCGTTTTATGCAAGAAGGGAATATTGCGTTTATGAAAGAATGGTAAAAGCTACAGGTATATTCCGGTATCCAACAAAAAACCAGTATATTTCAGAAAGAGTGCCGGGGTTTTATGCAAGAAGGCGGTATCAATTGTTCTTTTGAAAGAATAGTACAATTAGAGTAAATCATCTATATGAAGTGTATTGGGTTGAGTATAAAATACTATTTACCCTTTTGTATGAGCGTGAAGACCAGATTGTTTTCCTCCTGAGTCTCGATGGTAACCAAGTCCATGCAGTACTCCCTGCAGACATTACGAGCGTCTAACCAGTCCAGTTTGGCATTCCTGTACTGAGGTTGGTTTCCACTGAAGAAGTAATTGCGACCCCGATAGTTGAACTCCTTGGGTCCTGTTAAAAACATAAACAAACAGCGCACATTAATAAAAATAAATATGACTGAGAACTTAATCTGGGTTTATAATTCGTTTGTATTTGAATACTTAGCATGTGCTGATTTTGCAGAGGATATTAGTAACGTAAAACTAACCTAAGCTAATTTTTAGTACAAATGTTGGGATGTCCTTTAAAAACATAAACCTTTAGCATCGCGTATGTGCTCTGGTCAGTAATCTCTTATTTTTAGCAAATTATCTTCCATTCGCCCGAGAACTTTGTCTCTTACGACCAAAATGCGTGTGTACAAAATATTTGGAGAGTATACAATAAATACACGCCATTATTACACAAAATGTTTACAGGAGAACGAATTTATTTTATGTGTTCCGCACATCCCAAGAATGGCTACTGCAGCATGTAATATTTTTTTGCATGTAGGCTACTACATCGATGTCTGTGACATAATTGTTTTTAAATCAAAGTGAAATTGTTTGGACACCCCCAATGAGATAAAGTAAGATTTTGTGTGTTTCTCATGTCTCTTGTATTCCTATTTACCAAGCTCAAACTCTATTAAAATTCTTGGTTTTAGGAGCTAGTTAAATGCTAGGAGTGACGTATGAGTATCTTACGTTTTCATAATTAGAATCTTGTATGGAATCATTCTCAGAGCTTATTTCTAGGCGATAATGGTCGGTTTCATAAGTCCAAGGACTGATAGAATTTCTAAGGCAATATGTTTGAGATCTTCTTGTGTATCGTTTACGTCAGCCTTGCCGTCTTCTNAGTAGAGGTGTGTTAGGTAATACCTTGAAAGTGGCTGAGAATGATTCAATATTTAAGTTCAGCCATCTTACATCTACACTCTCTATGTTAGCCTAGGATATATTTTTAATAATAAGTTTAGGTAGGTAATATGGAAAATTAGAAGCATTAGTTCAAATATAAATCAAATATAAATAAATATTTACACATAATTATATAAATGTCCATGAAAAACTCTTAAACCATAAAGTTAGGACATGAATACATTCAACAACAAAGCGGCACTTGATAAAAGATGAAGATAAAGTGGTTTTTTTTAAGCGTGCCTCACTAACCGTTAGGGCTATACGCAAAAAAGAAGTAGGCCTACTGACAGCTATTGAAAATGTAGGCCGAAGAACTGCAAGTGTCACCTTGTTTTTAAGTCTTTTGGTGGTACTTTGAAAAAAAAAAGATAAACCTAAAAGTGTTTAATGAGGCTTATCGCTTTTGGGTTACATATACAGCTTAAATATGTTGTTCCGCCATGTTTGCTAATTCATTGGCTGGGGTGGGCGGGATTTTTTTTTCAATAAAGCCATTAAAATCTCTTTATAAGTCTTAGCACACTTATAAAAAATGGAAAGAAAGCTTTTTTTATACATGGAACAAGGATGAGACAGAATAATAGCTACTTACGTCGTGCATTCATATAATTTGGTCTTTAATCTCTTTCAAAATATTTCGAAAATACATATATAGTAGGGCCCACTCGTGCATAGTTTCTCATTTTGCCTATCAATGTTTATAACAACATTTTCAAAAATTGGATATTATTAAGCTACCCCTTGAATAGTTTTCCTCAGGAAAAACAAGGACCTTTTCACACTAAGGGCCAGTTTCATAGTCAAAGTTAGTACGCCTCAAGTGCGGCGCTACACTAAAGACAAGACGACGCCTACCTAAACCAGAATGGAATGGGCCGTTTTCGCATAGGAAACTGGCCCATTCCATTCTGGTTAAGGTAGGCGTCGTCTTGTATTTAGTGTAGCGCCGCACTTGAGGCGTACTAACTTTGACTATGAAACTGGCCCTAAGACACAATTTCCAGACAATATTTGACCGTTGCCCAGTTTGTAGTGAACATTGATGGGACACCTGTGTCATACACGTCATTGCCAACAAGCTGGGTAGCATGTTATTAGTTTTTTATTTTATAAAATTGACTCAATTAATGAAGAATTATTGTTTCTAGTGCTTCTAAACAGAATATGAGAAATTGGAATAAATACAAAACCCTTACACACACATCCTCTGCTACGTGATCGGCTTGAGAGAGGCTTGTTAGACACAGTACTTAACGGTTTGAGGCATCCTATATGACCGGATGACATTCCACTTTACTTATAAAATCTTCTGTGTTAATTAAATCTAAGCTCATGGATATAAATATAAAAACAACAGTGTTCCAGACTTCAAATGAACAATTTACTGCTTGATGTTAGTCAGCAGAACTACCTACAGTGTCCAACACTTGTGTCTCATTGTGAAAAGGCCATACGTTAGTTTTCATGCATATTAACGATTTAACTGAATGTTCTATGAGCTGTCTTAGGAAAGGAGTGACATCACAAAGATTGGCATGAGATACCAACTTCAAGGGATATTTCAGAGCTTGGGTCGCTAAACTTGATTAGTATGGGAGCTGCTCTAAAATAATAAAATGTTTTGGCAAGCTACCCGGTTTAAAAATTTTCCATATCGCACATTGGCCTTTGTTGTAAGATGTACAGCTTATTTGCCATCACATTTTTGCTTAGTTGGAAGGTGGAGGGGGTGCTCTGTGGTTTAGATTTGTAATTGAAGGATTCAAGCGGGGAGTACAATTTTAAAATAAACTGACTTGGTGCTTCCATCTGTTAAACAATCACGAGGCCTTTCTAATTCACTTTATATTATGGTTAAGAGAAATCTTTGTCATATACCAATTAATTTAACAACAGTATTTGGTGGGGTTATTTTTGGGTTTACGATATAAGAACTTTAGTACTGGAATACGTGTGCAATGGGACTTTCCCCTTCTTTCCCCTGTATTCTTAAAATGGTAGTGGAATTAGCGTAAAAAATTATAGCAAATAAAATAAGGATTACTCATTTTTTAAACAACACTGTAGATAAATATTTAAAAAAAGAATTGGTGTGTTTCTTAGTGAGCAGAACAGCATTCACTTTCGCCCACCATTTGTTTTGATCTTGTTTTTTAATGAATAGTAGCTTGCCACTCCCTTTCGAATGCATCTATCGAGAGGTTTATCTGTGAGAGTACTTCTGAATTTGTTTTTTACCGCCTTCAGTTATGAATGGTGACCCGGTAAAGTAGAGCAGAGTAACGCCTTCACTCAGAGCGAAACACGAACCAAAACTTTATCCTCTTCCATCGAGACAAGATACTCACACACATATAGTCAGCTTGAGTCAATCCTCTTCAATGATAAGTCACTTTAAGAAGTTCCAAATATATTTCTCGCGTAAGCTCCGGCAAATGCCATCACAAGCTACCGGTGTACTGGAGCCCCTTTGATAAGTTGTATTAGCCATTTTAGGACAGGAATGCCATCACAAATATTTACATGAGATAATAACTCATGCCAATGGACATGTTTGATCCTTTTTGATGATTATATGAGCTGTCCTAGGCCATGATTGACATCACAAGTAACGATAGTTGATAATAACTCACTTCTTTGAACATTATTGACCTTCCTTGGTGATTCTACGAGCCGTCTTAGGACAGGAGTGCCATTACAAGTATTTACATGAGATAATAGCTAATGCCAATGGACATGCTAGATCCTTTTTGATGATTATATGAGCTGTCCTAGGACACAAGTAACGATAGTTGATAATAACTCACTTCTTTGAACATTATTGACCTTCCTTGGTGATTCTACGAGCCGTCTTAGGACAGGATTGACATCACAAGTAATTACATGATATAATGGCTTATATTCAGAGATATATCACACATGAGACCCTACATATGCATAGGAGAATCTCAAACTTTCAACATACATATTGCGGGTAATCAATGACTTTTCTAAGCCGCATGACAGATTTTACATAATAGAGTGCTGCTTATCAATTTTACCCATTTTTATTTGAAACTTCTATATTAAAGTGTTTCTGAACCCATTAGTATCTGACCAGAGAAACTCCTTCTCTCAGTCTTCACTCGAAATTCGATTATTTCTGCTCTTGAAACAATGGCTGAGGAAAGTTTAGTACCTCAATCATGCTTTAAGTTGTAGTTTACAATATTTTCTTAACCGATCTACTCCAGAAACGCATTTTATAGTAAATATACAGGTCTTACAAAACTCAACGTACACTCTTAAATGTGTCTTGTCTGTGGCCGTCAAGATCCTGAAGTCAAATTTCCCAATTCAATTGGGGTAAGAATTTTACTACGGATTTTTGGGATACTCCTCTGTTTAGTTCTGGGAATAAAAACAGGATCATATTCTAATAAGTAATAATATTTTCTTTGTACATTTTATTTATGTCATAACTTATAGTAGGCCTTGATCAAAACCAAAATATTTCTTTCGCAGAGCTTAGTTCTTATTTTTTCCCAGGGGAATAATAGTATTGTATTTCTATTTGATTTATATATTCTGTGAGTGCAGATTATACTTACAGCCTACAGTAATTTAGCATTAGTTTTAGTTTAACGTGTTTAAACTCACCATCCATGACTACCACTCATTTAAATGCTGGACATTGTTCAAGCAACCTAGTTTTGAACTGTTAAGAGGACGATGAGCCTATCTGGCTACTCAAAACTATTAATGCTATCTATATATTTGATTGCTGATTTTGGTCAACAATTTATTTATAAACAAGTCCTGGATAGTGTAATGACGTTAATTAACCAATGTTAGGGAAATATGTTGTCACCTCTTTTGTTCCCTCAGCCAACATAAGCCTAGTTTCCTCATAATAATCTTTCATGCTTGTTTGATCTTTACTGGTTGAGATAATGTTGTGCCCACGTACTTTGAAGATAATTCACTTTACAACATAGAACCCATCTTAAATAAATAAATAGCGAATGTGAAGGGAAATAATATGAGCTCTTTTAAGAATATGATCGGCCAATCTACATGAATGTACTATGTGATCCAGAATCAGAGAACAGTCGGGTATATGACGTGTACAAAAAGGTGGTTTGTAAAGGGGTAGAAATAGGAGGTTCGGATTCCCCTGGAATTTAATGGCCCCCCCTAGGAGGGAGGCGGCAGCATTCGCATACAAAATCTATTGGCCAATGGTATAGTGCAATTTTCTAGAGGATCACCCCTATAAAAATTATCTTTCTATGCCCTTGTTAGTTAGTATTTATTATCGAGTTAGCAAATACGCAGATAAATAGTTAGAAACTAAGTTGCATCACACTTCGTGACAAACGGTTCTGTACTTAGTTGAAATGAATGAGCCAACTCTACTACTGGATGATTACATGAATCATCCGAGCTCAGATCAACCCACCACTAACGAACTAGCTGGCCCTCAGTGGTGTTCGAACTTCGCCCCACTTTCAAATCTCACGACTTTGACATACAAGGCAAATTATGCTCATTGCTTCATCCTAGAATAGCCAAGGTAAACGACGTTTGTCGATGAGAGGAAAATGGAATAGTATACGTTATTAAAGTCAAAACGTTCCCTTTCAGCTGTTGAAACATTTTCCCAGGGTAGGCTACTTCATGCTCTAGTACTTTTAAAGAGGATTGGAAGAGTCACGAAGAAAGTGGACTGTGGAATAATCTTTACCCCAAGGTCACTTGGGTTCAAAGAGCTCAATTTCATCATCAACAAACACATTAACTGCATATTGCATCTTTTCATCCTTTTATCACGGAATGGATCGTTTTATTAGGACGGCCTTTATCAACAATGTGTGTATTAATTTTTGTATTTGTTGCTTTATTAGGATATTTAAATGAGTGAATATTATAATTTTTTTTCCTTCCTAGAATTATTATTTTTACTAGCACTCGATCTATTAACTTCCCTGGCAAGATTGGGAGCCTAGCCTGAATTCGTATTCCGCGTGTGACAATTTTAGAAAGAAGGGGGACAACTGACAAGCTGCCATTATTTCGGAGTTCACTAGAACCAGAAGAATCATTACACTCGTTTTTATTCATTTACTAGAGGTGTTTAATCTTCACTTTCTGAACTTATTGATTATATCAGTAGACGACTTACAAATTTACTTAAATCTTGTACAGACACAGCATCCACTCCTCGGCCATTGGGAAAGGGTAAACTCACATTTCATCGAAAATAAATTTTTCGGCCATGCTGGAAATAGAACCCGGGACCCTTAGCTCAGTAGACAGACACGCTACCGACTGAGCTAAGGTGTCGGACCTTGTGTTATTTGTTCGAACGTGTGATGATCACAACATTAGATGAAACACGTTCTCAGTAGGCAACTGTTGGTTACGTTCCTCTGGACGCTGATGAAGCTATGACATGAAATTGGTATGGTTTCGCGGAGGGAAACACAATGTACGTTGACAACTCATAGGGCAATATTAATTTACGGTTATACTGGAAAGTCACAACTGAGTATGTGGTATCTTTGTTCTAAAAATTATGTTCATACATTTTAGTTTGTCATGCATGGAATACGTATACATATTTTTATTTTGGGGATAGAGAAACGTGTACTATACAAAAAAAATACATAAACCATGACTATTCTACTTTCTCTTTTACATTCACCCTCTACACCCTACAATACCATCACCCGTGACGCCCTGTCCTACTGCGTTGCAAAGTGTCGTACTTGACAAGTTAGCTGTAACCGGGCATAGCGACAATGTTGCTGAAATGCCACAGGAAAATAATGGGGTCGTGTACTATCTGCACAACGTACGTCCATTTGACGCCAAGGGCGAGGAAGAGATGTTCTACTATCCTCCTTCACCCATCACGTGCGTGTGTGGGATATGTACTTACAATACGGGGGACCCAGAAGTTGGAAATCACGCTTGTGGGACATCATATTAAAATTATTCACCTCATCTTTGAATATGTGCCTCACGTAACGTCCTATTAATGGTTATTAATCATTGTTAGATTACATTCGACTAGTTTATATATGAGCTCAAAAGGCTGAGCCGAGATATTATCATCCTTTAATCGGAACCGGAAGGCCAAGGAATAAACTCATCTACACTAAGGATTTTTTCCACTATATAGTTTTCGATTATAAGTTCAATAATTGCAATTTTACAATTAATTGGTGTCCTCCAGATTGATAGTAAAAATATTTAATAGTATTTTTTGTATAAAAACAACTAATGTAACCAAAGCTAAGATAGAGACAAATAAAATTAGATCGGAGGGTAGTTAGTAGTGTATAGAGCTGAGAGATTTCAGCTTACTAGTATATTTCCTCTTCTTCATTTTACATTTTGTAACATATATTCCATTATATTCATTAATGGGACAAGAACACCATACAAACTTGTAACGCCATATTTACTGTTATCTTAACTGTCTCGGGCTAAAATTAAGCTAATCGTGACTGAGTGGCTTGAAACAGTTAAAACAAATAGGTCCAAATGAATTTATAGCCCTTTCCATTGCTGTTTGGATAGCTAAGAAATAAATATATAATTTATCGTTCATACTAATTAAACTGTGCCATAAATAACCGACCAATAATTTCATTTGGCATCGAACTGCTAAGAGCTGAAAGACATCCAATCCAAACTTAAAAAAACAAAAAACTATTTTAACCCTCCTCTTTCAGAAGTGAGAGTAAGCAACAGGAGATATTTCGGTAATTGCTTGGAGCGAGCAATATAGTGTAGTATATTGAAGAGAGGAGGATCTGATTTTGTATTTGTTTGTCGAGAGGACAATAAATACAAACACAGATAGCTAGCTTTCAATGCACCAGGTCAGTGACAAACTACCAAACTACAGCCTTGAAAGCTAGCTCTTAAATAAAACAATCAGCCTTGAAAGCTAACTCTTAAATAAAACAATCTACTGCGTATGTGTTTAATATTACAACCGGTCTGTACTGTTAGTAATCCTTTTTTTGAGATCACTACTAGTCTGATGAATGGAAACAAAGGCTTGTGTTAGGGAGAAGTTGTTTATTTACCTTTTCAAGAAGTGACGTTTAGCCGCATAATTAGCCACATCCCAGCCAAGGCCAAAGTAACAACCTTATTAGATGCTAAACAATATGTTTACATCTATGTAGATAACGCCAACTAATTTTCCCATCGCAGTAGATACCGTTTTATTTAGAATACAAAATATGTTCTCACTGAGAAAATTCGCATAAGAATGTATTGTCGACTGTCTCAACGATCATGTAAGAATGGATGTATTATTAACAACGATCATGTGGACATTTATTGTTAATTTATCTATCATGTGGGAATGGTTTGTTTATTGACTCAAAAAACACTTAGATATTGTTTTTGTATTATTTAAATATTAAGTAGGAATTATTTATTACAAACTTAACAATCACTTGGATTTTTTTCTTCTTCATAGGTACTGATTTCAATCATGTAGGAATGTATTTTTTCTGATTTATTTGATACACTTTGTCAATTTAAACCATTTTAAATCTCAGAAAAATCCATCATTGTTGATAGTAAATAATATTAAATCGAAAGTATTAACACATTTTACGTTACCAGTTTTATTTATCAAAATTCAATTTCATGCTAATAGTGCATTTTTGTGTTTATAGTATTCTTAGTGTACGTGTAGGCCTACGTGTAAGCCCCGAATAATACAAAATGGCGATAAGATATAAGGAATCCCATATGGCAGGATTGCATTATGATGGGATGACGATTTGGTAAAATAACAATGTGATAGGCTGACAAGATGGTAGTATCGCAAGATGGTAGGAATTCAAAATGGAAGGATGGCAATAATACAGAATTATAATATGGCAAAGGGGTCAGAGCGTATATTTGCAAGTTTCTAGATTATAAAAGTAACAGGAGGGCAAAATAAACTGTTTGAAAGATGTAAGGATTGCAAGATGACAGAATTAAATGATGGTGAGATATTCGGAAGGCATGCTAGCAGGAATTATTAAAATTATACTATAGCTACAAAACTGCTTGTAGGCCACCTCAAAATATGGCATGTAAATATTTATATCAAATATTATTGGATTTATTTGCGAGGACTGCAAAAACATTATCTAGCATTAACATAGCCTAATCCCATTGAATTAATTATTTTCTCAGTAAAATTAACACTTATAATACTAAGGAAGTTTTGTGTAATTGCTTAAAATGTTAACTTTATTTTGTACTTGACTATACCATCTCACTATCGTCAATTCTCCTACTCCACAACTTTGTTCATCTCTATGAGGTCACTTAGCTTCCTTCAATGTGGACACTAACAGCTGAATAAACAAATCACAATAGGAGGAACACGATGATCAAGGTTCTGACAACCTGATACAACTCTCGGACAAACAATGTGCTCGGAAGATGAAAAGGTTACCCAAGTTAGACTGAGAGCAATATAAAGGAAGGTAAGGTATACTCTCCTTGTCATGGATAGTCAGTGATCAGTGAAAAGTGGTGGGTCGCTATGGTAAAAATAATCCTACGCTTATATGGCCACGCTATTGTGGGATATGTGTCACGGACTCTGTTGCAACTAAAGGACGTGTGATGTATATTCCTATACCAAACATGCATTCGTACTTCATGAGTGCTTTGTCTTTGGAAGAGTATGTTGTAACTTTTGGACGTGTGATGCATGTTACTGTGTGCTGTGTGTCTGGTAGAGCATGCTGTATTATCGTGAACGTTACGTGGTTAGTGTTCTCACGTTTATCTATCGGACTTCCTACCTGGGAACTTTGCCGCGGTGTTGATTGTCCTTTTCTCTAAACCAGGAATACCTCTTGAAATAGTTCTCATTCTCTTGAGGAAACAATTCTTTAGTTATACCATACATAATTCCTGGGGTGTTATTGCCTTGAACTGCCAGGCCTATGTATGACCACTCAGTATTTCTTCAATTATTAATTTGACACTTTTCTTTATATTTACTTTTTTCTATTTTATATTTCTAATCTGGTTCTATTCATCAAAATTTGGTCGACAAGTCGCTAATAACCATCACACTAACACACAACACTAAATATGAGTCTTATTAACAGTGGTGTAACTAGGATGAGGTAGGCAGGCCACGTGACCTGAGCGCCAAATTCATTAGCAATATTATCAACAATATAAGTTTCATTTATTAAACAATAAAAAATTATTTTTGTTTGTATTATTTTGTGACCGGTTTTATAGCGAGTAACCAGTAAGTGTGCCAATATAAGAATTCAGACAAATTAAAAAAAAAAATCAAGTAGTGGCTTTTTTGTACCTGGGTGCCAACAATTCCTCAACCCTAGTACGCCTCTGCTTAATAATATTGTAACCATAAGTAAGCGCCTTCGAGCTTTTAACCAGTCGAAATGAACAACTTGCATGGACAATTTTGTAGTCCCTATGAATATTTATTGTAAAGATAGTTGTGTAGTCCTGATGGACACATGTATGGACATTTATGTAGTACTAGTGGAAACCTTTATGGACAGTTCTGTAATCCTAGTGAACACC
Source organism: Timema shepardi (assembly GCA_902151425.1). Classification (NCBI taxonomy): domain Eukaryota; kingdom Metazoa; phylum Arthropoda; class Insecta; order Phasmatodea; family Timematidae; genus Timema; species Timema shepardi. Next base: position 17,676 of record CABFVX010004935.1, read on the forward strand.
TATATGTACAGTTATGGAGGTTCAATGAACACCTAAATGGACAGTTACTTAGTCTCAGTAGACACATGTATGGACAGTTCTGTAGTTTCAATGCACTCTTTTAAGAACAGTTCTGAAGTCGCAGTGGACACCTTTATATACAGTTCTGTAGTTTCATTAAACAGTCATAAAGACAGTTATTTAGTTCCAGTGGATAGTAGTTGAGACAGTTTAGTTTCAAAGGACAGCTATATAAACACGTCTGTAGTTTCAGTGAATATTTGGATAGAAGGTTCTGTAGTCTCAGTGGACACCTGTGTGGACATATCTGTAGTTTCAATGGATATTTGTAGAGACAGTTATGTAGGTAGTCCTAGTAGTTGGTCGTTGAGATTGATTCTATACATTCCACGGCTGTTTCAATGGTTTATGTTGATTCCAAGCAAAGTTAATACATTCAACTCACAGTTCTGCTGAACAAGGCTCTCGCTATCCGGAATGTTCTGTCCAGTTTTTCAATTACATGTTATTCCCCAAGGCTGAATGTCTCTTGTGTTTTATCTATCCATCCTCATTTTAAAGATAAAAACTGAACAAACACCAGATACAGTCCTGGGAAAGGACGAGGAAACCATCCTGGAAATTGAAAACCCATGTGCATCCGGCATGTATTTGACAGAATATCCCCCTTATGACACGTTAAAAAAAAATTATTTGGAGTATTTCAAGAGTAAGCTCCTACTTTATGATTCAAAATTATTATATCAACACACTAGCTTTATGATATCGTGCTCCTAGAACCGACCCGTTTCATCACTGTGAAAGGGTAAGCATTAATTTCTTAATCAAGTGTGCTAAGAATAGAGATGCAAACTTTACGGTATATTTACAATCTTAAAGTAAAGGGGGCTTGGTCAGTTTAGGTAGGAATCACTTCGAGCCTATCCCACACATAAAACCATCAAGTAGTATGTCAGTAAATGGGGAGGAGAGGGTGCTGAAGGGTTACAGATGCTAGCAAATATTTGTTGATTATTTTGTATTAATTCATTTAAATGCCGATGTAGAGATAAGGCCGCAACAAAGCTTCACTACTCCGCTATCCTTTTTGCACTTTCTGAGAGAGTTTAATTTTAGGTGACGTGAGCTATCAGATCACTCACCCTATGGATTTATATGAATGAGAATCAAATACTTAAGTCAACCTTAAAATAATTTTAACTATCTTATTAATGATATACTATACTGAAAATTAAATTCAAACAAATTATGGAAGTTAAAAATGAACATTTTCATTTTCCAGCAAATATTTCAAATTATTAAATCTCAGGGGAATCAGATATATTTGTAAAGGCTTTGTTAGTATTGAATACTTAGCATCACGTCTTTCTACCCGTTCGGGTTATACGCTTAAGTACTATTTACGTTTATGGATTAGGAATTGAGAAGGTTAAATATAGAGGAAGGGAATACACATTTTCTTGGAGGGAGAGTGGAAAACCACCCCCCCCACCCAGTTCACCCGAGCGAGATTAGAACCTCGATCTCCCCGTACTCGGCAATCTAGCTCAACACGAAACCAACGCATTAGCTAACTACACCACTGAGTGTAATATTGAAGTAATACATTTTCTGGTACACAGCAGACCCGATGTTGGTGACACATTCAACCACCGATCGCTGTGGTCTATACACGAGTATGAGAAGAGAACTGGAATCGCTGATCTTGCTTTATTTTAACTTAGTTGCTAATGTTTCTGGCGATAGCGTCCTTAGAAGAGGTTAAACTGAAGTGGAAAATAGAGAACTTAGAATATCGAAATTGCATTTTCTCCAATTAAAAAGCTTAATTCCTCCCTCCCCCCCCCCCAGCTCCCCCGTAGTAAATTAATTCAAATTTTTCTGAAATGAATGACGGGAACATTTTCTATCTCCCATCTCTAGCTAGGGATCGATCCCCGGACTCAATTTCCAGCCGCACCACCACCACGTCTAACAACTTGAAGTTTGCCGCTCTAGATTCAAAGCTATAGCCAAGTTCTCCAAATAATGTGTTGCACACGCTCAGGTACAGCCTGCTCCTGGGAGACGCTCGCGTTACAACACAGAGCGATGACCCCGTGACCCGTCCTAGTAAGTCACGAGCTCAAACACTGCCTCCGCTAGAGAAATATTCCCGTAATTCAACAAGAGATTCCTCGCAAACTGTGACGTAGACAGGTTATATAGTCCCTAAACAATGCATCCTACTTTCACACCGGCAAATAAATTCCACGTTCAATAATTCAATTTCCTCTCACTAAGTTCATTGCTTGGCCTGTACTGCGGTAAATGATTTATCTTGAAGCTTGAGTGATTCCTGATGGTAGGCCTACCTATGTTCACGAGATGAGAGACCAAAACCAAATTACATAAACGATCTCACAAGACATCAAAAAGGAAAATTCATACAATCTCTTACATAAATATTACTAAATAACTATTCTGTCATATAAAGTATTAGCACTTAGTGGCGACTCATCCAAGGGGAAGGGGCAGACGGAGTATTTGTCCTCACCTCCGAACAAATATAAAATAATTTTAATAACAATTTAAATCATATTAAGTATAGCTTAAATGTGTCAAATTTATTGGCTACACTTTGAGACCAGGCCTACGACTTGATATTCAAAAGGTGCACATTGATATCTACGTGAAATTTCCAATCGGAAAAAATCACAAAAATAATAGCGTCGATACATTTAATGCTTTTGGATTAGTTTTACAAGTCTGGATATGTCGGATTCTTTGTACTTACTCAACTTGAAATTCAGCCAAATTTCACGAGAGCTAGTGTTAAGGGGGGAGTGCAGAGAACGCGAGTTAAAGCGCAGTGTTTTTGCAGTTTTTATAAAAAAACATGCTTTTTGGCCAAAATAAATAAAATATTGCACCAGTAGAAACATAGCGTTTAGTTTTATTCACATAATTATATAAAAACAAATATTATACTTTCAACACTGAGTATTACTACCCGTTTGAGTTCGCCAGCATTTCTTAAATATATGTCATGAGCAAGGTGGCATTATATGATAAACTTTTTAAAACGAGGATAAAAAGTTGTCTTTAAATTCCAGGACACCCTTGAATGGTATTCAAGATCCAATTTTGTTTGTGATTCCCAGCCTTCCCAGAGCAATAATTATACAATCAATTGCACATAAATTGATCAAAGGAGATTTATAATCAATTTCATATCAAACGGATGTAGCCAAAAAATTAAACTAACATCTCGGTTGACCAATGATGGGGAGATCAGGATTAGATTCTAGTAAGGGCACATTGAAGATTTTCCCTATATGTTTTTCCTCTTTCACTCCACACAAATGTTGGTACATTTCCTCTATAATGTTATCCTTTTCACACAAAAAATTCAATTTGTTTGCGTTTGAAATAATGTGACATTTGAGGGTTCAATAAAAGACGTGACTATAGATCTTTACCTCTTATAGGAGAAAGGGAACATTTAACAAAAAACGACCGTTTTCTCAGTTAGTGCACAGACCTTGGGTGGCATAAGCCAATAGGAAATACTTGTACAATTATTCAATAAAATAGGCTCAGAACCTACACGAATCGCCGTAGAGCTTTAATCACGTAGTTGAAAACACACGGCTCCCAAAAATAATTGACTGCCAGATACATTTCAAAAGATATTATGTAAATTTGGTTCATTTATCAATTAATATCCTTTAATGTCGAGGGATACAATTTTTTAATTGAAAGTATAGGTGATAGGCCAGGCGTGGGGTATTAAATAATAAATGAATCTATTTTAATTAAGACTACGGTTCCAAAATGACGCTCCCAATAAAAACACTACCCAGCAGCCAGTGTAAAACGATGTGGGAGATGTGGTATTTACCGGAAATAATCCTCGCCCGTGTGGATGAGTGATACCTGTCCTAGTAACTGTTCAAGTACGTTCACTTGTTTGTGAAGGTCACTCACTACCGGAGCAGTTATAAACCTGATTCTCTGAGCTCGTCTCATAATCTTTTGAACTAGTCTACAGTTCGTATCGGTGGGCACGAGGTCTAAATCACTAACTCATGTAGTCTGGTTTGCACGTGTCGGGGATTTCGGGGTTGAAATCGTGGTCGGTAGTATTGAGGGTAGTTCTTATTTTATGGTTTTTACATCCCTTCCCACAAATGTGAGTGCATTTTCTCTAAGTTATACCTTCTTCATCACTATTCCGTTATTACATATGTGTGCAACGCAAACGTGAGGAGAGGGGAATAAACCAACTAGTATACACAACTTGTAGCTCAGCAAGCAGTAAGGTGCTCTAAGGCTCCCGTCCAAAATAGCCTCGAGGCATTGCATTAAAGGACTATAACATCCCTTTCAGTAGATAGGTTTACTTTGATTTTTTACACATAGTAATCTTAACAGTTCTTAGATATTTATCATCGGCATCCTGAAATATGATTCTAGTCTTTGCTCTTTATTTAAAAGTTTATAATTAAATTCCAATATGATATTGATATAATTATGTGAAAAGAATTAAACTGAATACTTCTACTGGATGACTATTTTATTTATTTCGAGAATTAAAAATAAAATGTAAGACTGTAACAATAATGGCGTTCAATAGAGTTCCCTTCCATCTCACGTTATTTATTTCATTCCAATACATTTTTGTCGCGATATTTCAACACAGTTCTTAAGTGTAAAAAAACTTGTATTTATTTTTTTGCCTCTACCGTTTTACCCCGGCTCTTTCGAGCAACCCTTACAATCATTACCGTTTGAAGAATGCTTGACGAGCTGTTAACTCTCCTAGCGTTAAGCTCGCCGTGAACTGCTCCACTGTGGTTGGTTCTACAACATCTCTCAAACAGAAAGATGGTGCTTTTAATTAAAATGTATTTTACTTATCCCATTCTCTAAACTTATATATTTTGAGTCTCTGATGTTTGGTAGCTTATATCCACTCTTTTATCTAACTAATCAATTCGGGTAGTTTATGGGGCAGATAGTCAGAACTGGCATTATTTATTGTACTATCTATTTTTTTAGTACATAACTAGACAGTAAGATAATCTCCATCCACAAGATTTTACGTCTTTTCCCTCTCCTTACTTATCCAGAAGTTGAATGTTTCTAGCAACTAGTGCTACTACTTCACCTCGCTAACATTGGTAAAGCATAGATGACAGTCCAACATGTTTCTAAAATATCCTCTAACACACTTTTCCAATAAACTATCTATAATGTAAATTGATGTAAAGACCTTGAGTGGAAAAAAGCTATAGAGGGATAGTCTCATCGCGCACAAGCTGGGCACTATTAGCGCCGGGGACGATAGAGGGAAATCGAAAACTACAGGCGAAGGCTACTAAAGGTGATGTAGTAACGTTTGAAGATTTTGCGCGTATGAGCCACCATGAACGACGATTTTGTTTTACTACTCAAGTTTTATTCAACACGTTTACTACCCACATAATTGGTTACACAATCTAAGACATCAGTATCATAATATACTAGAATGCCAATAATGAGAAGGACGGGGTCCGAACCCTTACCGGGAGAAATGAGCGAGGTTTAACTAAATTGTTTCCCATTCTATCTACACAATAATGATGGTTAAGTTCTTCTAAATTCTGCCTCCCTAATCCCTATTCCATTAGTGTTATAATGGGTAGTAGTACAAATCTTAGTAATAATAACCGTAAATGAGGGCCGAGTGGAACTGGCCATAGAGCATAGAGCTTACATAGCTTCTTTCGGGTGTTGCGGGCCTTACTAACCATCCTGGCAAGCCACCTATTTTCTCTAATAAGGTAGAGATAAAAGGTATAATTTAGAGGAAGTGTCACATCATTTGCATGGATGGATTGTGTGAAACAATTTAGGAAAAAAATCACAAAACACCTGACTAAGATTCTAATCCTTATATTCCTGTCTCAAGCAAATCAGTCTAGTCCACGTATCGATAGGCGCGGGTCTTAAATAATATTTTTTTTAAGGTAAGCTTTATTGTAATAATTCCCATGAAGTTACTACTCTAAGTATAATCATTAATAATATTACAATTTAGATAATTTGGTCTTCTGCATTAAGTGTCCCAGGCTCGATTCCCGACATGAACGATAAAGTATATCGTTGCTGAAATTTAACCTTCCTCTTTCATAGTAATGAATTGACGGTCACGGAACTTATGTTGTGTTTGTACTATAATTACGTTTGTTTATAAGTCGTGTACTGATAGATTCAGTTGGTTCATAAAGGGAAAGTACCCCTGATTAAAAAACCTGTTAATTACTTTTCATGGCATGACCCCGCTCTTGTAGTTACAAGCAATACGACAGCACGTTTCATCACTAGTTTGTGTCTGACGCATGCGACCTCAAGGGTTATGGAAAAGGTCAAGAATTAGTTTATGATACATAGTGAATAAAGGACAATAAAACTTAAACTAGCTCTTGAAAGAAATCAAAAGCAGTAGGAAGTATGACAATGTTCGACTCCTTTCTCAGTCGGTAAAGCGTTTGCCTACTCACCTGAGAGTCCCGGGTTTGTTTTTGAATAAAGGGAAAATATAGAGTACTGTACAATTAACAATTCAATAAAGAAAATAAATGGTTTCATAATTTTCCTTAATATATTTTTTTAAAGCACTGCTGACCAACAAACTAATTTTCCTTTCGTCTATTAAGGTTATACGCTGATCTTCCAAGGGCTAGATACACTTCATGAGGCCAACCCTACTGGGAGGCACACTTACCATCACTGCCTCTTGAGCCACTGAAAGCTTGGTATAATGTTCGTGAGGCCCACCACTTACCATCACTGCCTCTTGAGCCACTGAAAGCTCGCTATACTGTTCGCGAGGCCAACCATACCGGGAGGCACACTTACCACCACTGGCTCTTGAGCCACTGAAAGCTCGGTATACTGTTCGTGAGGCCAACCACTTACCACCACTGCCTCTTGAGCCTGTAGGAGTCAGGCTTACTGTTCGTGAGGAAACCCTGCCAGGAGGCATCATGAACCAAAAGTAAAGTAGAAACAATGAATTGGTACTCACGCTGTGCACACTTGTTGGGAACAGGAAGTGATAGGAAGCGGCCGGGTTTGTTGCTCGGCTGTCGGATCTCGTTGATGGCAGGGGAGGGAGACGCCAGCGCCGCGACGGCGAGGAACACCGCCAGCAGCCAAGGGGTTGCTAGCATCATCTGAAACGCACATATTACATTGATAAGGTTCTGGATAACTCCAAGTAGGTATCACTCGGGAGTCACGTGGTCCCAGGGACTTAACAAAGTGAGATGTTATGAAAATGGGTTGTATTCATTCCTAGACTCTTTTGGTAAACTCTAAGCTACTATACATATACATCCCGGCCCATTTAACTTTAAGTACAGTAGTAAAGCTTTACGGTTGTAGAGATAGTGAGTCTCCTTAATTTCCCTCTTAGTTGACCAGATTTCCTCGGGCGTAGTAGCACGCTACTTCCTCAACTTAGACTCAAGTTGGTATTCAAACAAGAATATTAAGAATTGAGGTACAGGAAAAATCTGTCACTGCAGTAAACACTAACAAACAGAAAAAAACTTTAAGTTTTAATCCACTCTGCAATGTTTGACCACTTAGCCTTTCTTAAATAATTCATTTATATTGAGACGAACCTAAAGATTTTACTCCAAGATAACAATCTTAATCATTTTTAAAGAGAGAAAACATTATATATATATTTTAATTTGGCCCCTTGAACTGTATTTTAAGCGGTTATTAACATCTCTGATGACATACAACTCTCGACCAAAAAATTTATCTTCCAGCATGAGCACAAAAATATTGATACAGCCTGTATTAGTCAAGTATTTTATGCTCGATACTTTGTAAAGAAAATCTACTGCGTAGTTAGTATTTTGGAAAACAATAGAATAATATTTTGGTTTGACAAAATTTCCCCGCGTTTTGTTACTCATAAAGATACCATTTTGCATGGCACAACTCTATTATGATATGTTTTAAAATAACATGATGTTGTTCAAAATAGTATAATTTTTTTTATTTTCTTATTTATACTATCGTGACTATTTTCTAAGAAGATCCCGATTGTGAGTGATTGTAATTAAGAAAATAATCGCGTGATGCGCCGAAGAGAGGCGGTGGCGGTGAAATAGAAAGTTGTGTCTTCTACCTGTCTGTGGTGTGGTCGCTACGCCACGCAAGTAGGGACACGCGGCTACCACTCATGCGCTGTTATAGAAGCACTAAGTCAACACTAGGTTCACATTATTTGAACTAACTTAAGCTAAAATTAAAGGGGAATTATCATGGTTGTATTTGTAGGTGCTTAGCGGGCAATTTTTTTTATTGTCGTCTATAAACAACCCATATTGAACTTAAGTAATTCCTTTCCCACTTGTTATAAAGTTTTGAGCTCTCTGATGTTCGAACCAGAAACTCTGAAGTCAACGTTTCAACTATTTCGACCATGTCTGAGACGCTGAGACTGGCAAGTCAATTCTTCAGTTAGTATCCCCTTAACACCTGATATAAGTGCACTTTTCGGGTATTTAAAATTTGTTTTCTTATTTAAGTGGTGTGAGGAGATAAACCAAAAATTAATCACAAAATTAAATTAATATTATTTGAAGTTAAAAAATATCGTAATAATTATTTAAACATACAAATTTAAGCAAACGCGTGTTGTATCAATACTCAAATAATTGAACTCAGATTTTTTAACCAATGTTATCTTCAGTATGTTTGACCCAATTATTTTGAATCATACTAAACTATTATTTTAACTAAGATTTTGAACCTAAATCGGAAACGAACGATGCATTTAAAATAAATAATGGTGGACACATATTTGGTTCAAAGTGACCTATGTCCTGTGTGAGATAAGAGTGCACTTGGAAATCACATGTCTTGAATGTCTTCTTGTTTTTCACCGGTACACTCTGAGCAGCAAAAATAATACCTAGGATAAATAGATCACTATACCACAAAACAATTTTCTTGAAGACCGTTTCCAAACTTGTAGACAAACACAAAAAACACACAAACGACGAACTTACCTTTTCTAGTTTGAAGGAGTTGAGAATCTTTGATAAATGCGTGTGTATTTTACCCAAGTGTTTGCCTTTATATATAGAGTCTGTGAGGTTAAGAGGGGGGCAACGCCCACTTGTTCGAGACGCAACCGTCGGTCTCGTATTGGCTGGAAGCTGTGCTAGAAGAAGACAGATAGCTCCTTCACGTCCATAAACAACGAGAAGGAGTGAGACTTCACGCTAGGAGGAGGGAGAAGCCACCACAGAAGAGATGTGTTATAAAGATGCTACTGATTACTAGGACGACCTTACCAGCATCCCTACCTGTTCGTGACGGGCCTTGGAACCGAATGACCTTGACGTTTTTAACCGTACTTTCACTCTTCTTCATTCAATGTCAGTTCCCGCGTCCTCTTCAATTCCAAGCTTATCGGCTCCATCAAGAGGACTTTCCATACCTAGTATATCCCGGACGTGGCACCCAAGTGTCCGAGTCTCCCTGGTCAGTGCATTGTCCTTAATAATAGTAATATGACGTCACCCTTGCTCGCACGGCATCACTAAGGCTCATAGAGGTCCTGGCTCCAATCGTCACTGGATAAGTTAAATAGGCCAAGCAGATGTTTCAGGAGCTAGTTATGAGTTAAGGGGAGCGTGGCCATTGATTAACCAATGCTGGAAGAGGCTACACAGGGAAACGGATGGACAGGTAAGGAGAATATTGAAGAAGGAAGTGGAGGATTAAAAATAATAAGAAAACAAAGATAGAAGCGGGGCTATAAATAGATAATTGTGAATAGGTAAGGATGGAAAAAATAACGTGTATAAGAAAATCTGCACCAGCAGTTGTCCAGAGGAAAATTCTGGGAGACACAAATGGGAAATTTCATCTCTAACGCTAGAATAGAACCCTAACCTCTTGATAAATTATATGATCAAACCCATGGGCATAAGATGGTGTTGATACGTACGATTAATTTACTTGGGTTAAAATGTTGGTGTTTATGAAATGTTTAAAACTTTTGCTAAACAATGTTTACCCCTGTGGTTGAAATCCCCGAATAATCGAAATCAAGTATCTGAAATACCAGTAGATTGCTTCAACCCCTTGACGATGACCACGTAGCTTTTATCACTCAATGGACAATATTGATTTTGAGCTTTACAATTACTTGATGTCCACACCCCTAGGGAGAGCATATTTGGATGTCAACACTCCAAGGTATAGTTTGTACAAACTTGAGTGAGCGTCAAGCATCCATTGAACCCGGATTCGATGGAACATTATTTAAAAGGATTACTTAAAACGACGCACAAGTCATTTGTAAGAATGTAAGAATGAGAATCATACAGTACAAATTTCAAAGGATGGGCCTTTTAGAAAATGTAAACACGTTATTTTCCTGTCAGAATTGATAACATGCTACGATATCATTAGTGTTATTTCAAAAGTATTGATATTATCTAAAGGAGCAACTAAAGATCAAATGAATTGACGAAAGAATACGAGAAAGTAAATTTCGTAGCTTTTTTCACTGTTAAATAAGGAAGGTCCTTCCAACGAAAATTAACGCTTCCTATAAAAATTGAACGGTACAATAGTTTGCATTCAATAAACTGTTGGCTTGTACTCAAAACACAATACAAAATTATATAAAAAAATATTCTTAAGTTGTTTCATCAACATAAATTTGAATTAGATTTAATTATCCAAGTAAGGCTTATTTTTAATACCCTAATGATTCAAACAATCAAAATTAATCCAATTATGGCAACAAGGCAAGCCATACAGATGGTTCAAAACTCCCGGTCCAGAAACAAAATTAAATGTTGTGAGGTTGTGAGGCAAGCTACAAATTAAAAAGCTCTTGACTTAATAATAATAATAATAATAATTTATTTTTAGCATTACGTCTATTTCAGGTTGTATGCCTTATAATAGTAGTAATAATAATTTTATATCCTCCGTAATTTGCCGGTGCTACTGAAACACCACTTTAAAGTGTGCTCGGACTAAAGTGGAACGACAGTAGATGAAATTGTAGTAGTGAACATATTAAGTACAGTTTGTTTATCTTTAGAAGCAGCTTGCAAGATTGGGTAAACCGGTTAAACTACTTGTCAAGGAGCTCAGAATTCTAGGCATGTCAATTAAGTAGTTCCCCGAGCCCATAAACGTAAATATATGGTAGGTTTGTTTGTAAAAATAATAATAGAGAACATACTTAGTATTAAATGCAAATATAAGTTATCTTTTAAGGGGGATTGGCAATTTATTGGAACTTCAATTTAAGATCAGTCATGAACTAAAATAATTAATATAAACATATCAAGCACACAAACTATGTTTGTTCAGTTGTGGTTTATTGTATTGTATTCGTCTAGTAGTTATGTTTGGCCTACCATGAATTATGTTTATGCGGTGGCGCACCCAGGATTTTGAGCTGGGGGGGGGGG
>CABFVX010004935.1:29249-57606 GCA_902151425.1 Timema shepardi
GGGGGGGGGGGGGGCTTTCTACATAATAATATTCATAATTGAATCATTATATGTTCCAATTACTGTAATATTTGGAAATTTGATCTAATGTAGGGGATAAGAAAGGTAGAAAGCCAGCGATGCCCCTAAAAAGTGCGGGACCAGGGTTCCACCCCCACCCCCTTCGAGGATTTTCATTTTATTTTAAAGGATATAAATGGTAATATTTAAGCTAATTTGTACCAAAATTGGATCCTCGGCCTATCCTCTGTCATTGTGTACGCCACTGGTTAACAGGTCTGTGTTTACACATTTTTCTTCACATCCAGGATTTGCTGTTGGTGGGGGTGGGGGCATATGATAATATCAACTGCCCCTTCTCCTCTTCCTGATACAATAGGGTTTACACGATTTCTCTAAAATAATAATTCCAATTACTGTATTCACCTCAAAACTTTATGTACACAGAGTAAATACTTTAACCATTTCTAGAAAATATTGCAGTATCACAGGTCCAGTTTTAATTTAAGTGAAAATTTACAGTAAAATTAAAAATCAACAGAAAAACGCATTCCTTTGAAAAGCCCTAATTAATGCACAATTTTTTTGTTCAATATTAGATATAATTAAACACAATATAATTGATTAACTGACAGTACATAGTGATAACAAGGACCTCCCATCTCCGATGTTTGGTTTCACACTTTTCAAATATTTACCATTTATAGCACAAAGTCTAATCTTCTTGATCTTGACTTTAACACTGAAATAATCTCTTTGTTGTATAAAGAAATATCACTATTTTCTGTGAAAATAATTATAATCATATTTTTGTAATATTCTTAATTTTCTGGGTGAAACCTTCAGCTGGGGGGCTTCAGCCCCCAAATCTGCCATCCCCGCCCTCCCCCGTGGGTCCAACCCTGTGTGTATGTGTAATTATTTGTACTTCACGACTAATGTGTGGCTAACCGTGGTGTAGTGTGATGTACTTGTATAATATTGAGTTGATGAATGGTATTTGACGAGTCGTGGTTGAGTGTAATCTATTTGGATAGTATTTACTTTGTGAGTGATATCTTACCACTCGTGATTGAGTGTAATTTATTTGCATAAATACACACAAAACAAATTATTAAAAATTATATCCAATGCAGCTCAACTAAAATTTACGAAACCCTAAAAATTAAAGTAGATTTCCAAATACCACTGGCCTATATTCGTTACTAACTATATAACCAGTAATTAGTTTTTCTATTTCAAGTTTGTTGAGCCTCTTAGGGTATGCATTAAGCAGACACACGTAATTTAGTCTACGTTGCCTTATTGTGGAGCGAAGATAGTTTTTTTAATCCGTTCAAGCATTGAAAAGCTTCTTTCTGCAGTCGCTGATGTAGCTGATGTCACTATCAGAATTTCAAAAATTATTCAGTGTTTGCCCCAAGCCCATTTAATTTGTTATTATGTTAACCTAGTGTGCACTTTGTATTTTGCCTCAACGAGATATTTATCTTCTTTAAAAGTTAAATTATTTTATTGGGGGAAGGGGGACGGGACGATAGAATTTATACTTTTACTCCCCTTAACTTTTAGGGGGTAAAATTTTCCCCCTAAATTCGCCGAAGTATACTTGTGTAAATATATGTTCTTATATAAAATATTTTTTGAAATGAAAAGAGTAGTGACATCACTATAAAAAAAATTAAAGTGTGTAAACTAATTATTACAAGATACCCCAGAGAAAGTACTATTTTCTTTAAAAAATATGCTTTCCTATAAGAGATATTTCATATAAATTACTTATAAATTATTATTATTATAATTATTATTAACACCGCGTCTTACTACCCGTTCGGGTTATATGCACTTACGCTAATGTGTAATGGTAGGGTGATTGTGAGATGAAAATGGAGGACCTACAGTTTAACGTGGAATCCGAACCACGGTGGAGGCCTGGAATTCTCCACATTAACAAGTTGTGATTAATACACTTCTTGTCAGTGGTGAAGTAAGGGTTTGGCAAACTTTTCTGACGACTGGTTGGAGTTGCCCCGAAGACCTAAGGTAGCCAATATATACAGTGAGCTAGAACTACTCTACACAGAGCCCCTTGCCATGACACAAAGAAAATTTAAAGAATTACAAGAGCTGAAGGCATGTATAGAACCAGATTATCACGGATTTTATTACGGCTTGCGGCATAAAGGTTGCGAAAAAAATCCAAAGTGAATATCTTCACATTATCAAGGCTAGAGTTGACTATAGTCAAATGTAAATAACTAATATATTTTGTGTAAATAATTTTCCTGTGATTTTATTCAAATATAAATCAAATGAAAAGATTGTTGTATGTTTAATAATAAAGGCTTGAGTGGACTACAGTCAAATTTAAATAACTATTATATTATGTGTAAATAGCTTTCCAGTGCTTTTGTTGGGAAATAAATTTAATGAAAAAATGTTGTATGTTAAATTATCTCCACACTCAACTGTAAAAAGTCGTATGTAAAGATGCAAGATGTATTCTGTTGCATTTTTATATAAAAAAGGGACATTGCAATATGTTGTGTATTATGATATATTTCTTAGCAACTAAGGTTACCCTCTTGCCAATATGGCAAATTCATTATGATCTATATATAGTAAAGTAAATCAACTTTCAACCATTTACTTTTTTCAACAATTAAACAAAAATGATTTCTGTAATTTCTAAATAAAATTTATAGCAAATAACATAATAAAATGTGTTTAAATTATAAGATATTTAAATCGCAGATAACACTTACTGTGCGTGTTGAAGATACCGTAGCGCGACGAAGTTATTGCATTTTTTGTATTTTTCATACCCTCTGATCTAAGGCAAGTCCTCACTTCATGTAATGATTACAAACTTAGTAGTACAAGCTAGGTTTTTGAAACATAAATGTTTTAAAAGAGTGGTAACTTGGCTACAAAATTCAATATTAAGAAATGGTTCATCGCTGTTTGTTGAAGTCTGACAACAATCTTTTGTTAATGGTGTCTGGATGGGCACAACGGCCAGCAGGAGACTACGATGCCCACCACTGTAGCCATTATGCCCGTCTGCACTATTTATCTTTGTTTTTTAATACAATTATATTATAATTAATACAAGTTTTAAATATAATTATGTGTGATAAACAATTATTTGTAGAACTTCATGTTACCTAATATTATATTAAACGAATAAAAAAATGATTCTTTTAGAATAGTTTTAAATTTAATATTTTTTTTATTATTGTTTTAACTATATTTTAATTTTGTTTTAGGAGCGATGGTTTACAATTACAAGCGCAAGGGAGAAAGGGAATCGTGGGATTCAGGTAACATGATAAAAGCAATAGAAGCAGTGATGGACGGCATGGCTTTCTTAACCGCTGCAACCACATATAATGTTCCCATGAGTTCTTTGAAGAGGAGAGTGTTGAACCAAAATATGCGTGCTACCGGCAACAAAAAGAAATTTGGAGGTTTTAAGTCCGTATTTACTATGGAACAGGAACAGGAAATCTACAACTATCTAATAATGTTGGAGATGAGCTTTTTCGGTATGACTATTAAGAATCTGCAAAGTTCAGCATTTGAACTTGCTGAGAAGAACAACAACCTTCCTCATAACTTTAATAAAGATATCAGGATGGCCGGAAAAGGGTGGATCGCTGGTTTCCGGAAACGCCACCCAAAGCTAACGAAAAGGTCGCCTGAGCCAACCTCTTCAGCAAGAGCCAGTGGTTTTAACAAGGTTGCAGTTAAGAAATTTTTTTATATCCTGATCGAGGAAAGAGACAAACACAATTACCCAGCCCATAGAAATTTCAATGTTGACGAAACTGGGCTCACTACAGTCCAGTCTAAAAGCTCAAAAGTTATATCTCCAAGGGGTAGATGACAGGTTGGGTCTTTCACCTCTGCCGAAAGAGGGGTTTTGTCTTCTTTGGTAATGTGTATGTCAGCTGGGAGCATCCACATCTCCCCTTTCATCATCTTTCCCCGGGTTGGGATGAAGGCTGAATTGACGGATGGAGCTCCTCCTGGGACTGCATTTACTTGCCACCCTACTGGATGGATGCAGACAGAGATTTTAGTACAATGGTTTATGCATTTTATAATGCATGCTAGATCCACAGAAGATGATCCAGTATTGCTGATATTAGATGGGCATAGCACTCGTACTGAAAACATTTAGTTCATTAGGCTGGCCAGGGCTAATCAAACAGCTGTGGTGTGCATACCAACTCACTGCAGCCATAAACTGCAGCTCTTGGACGTTTTCTTTCATGGGGTCCCTGAACACTTTTTACGTTCAAGCAATCGAACGGTTTTTAAGGAACAACCCCGGGCGAACAGTAACGCAATTTCAGGTGAGTCGTCTTTTTGGGGGAAGCCTACATGAAAGTTGCTGTTCCACTCAATGCAGGGAACGGATTTAGAAAATCTGGCATTGAACCACTCAATGAACAAATTTTCTCAGAAGAAGACTTTTCTGCAGCAGAAGTAACGGAAATACCACTTCCACCAGCTTCCATGGCATTAGCAGTAAATGCTATAGAGCTACCACCCAACAAAAGGACTGCCGCTCCTTCATTGCAAGCTGGATCGTCGAGCAGTAATACCTCCATCCAAGATAAAACTTATGATCCACAGCCGGGGTCATCATTTTACTTCCGCCCTGAGGATGTTTTCCCTGTGCTTCGTGTATCTAAATCAAAACGAAAAGTAATGCGTGGAAGAAAGGTTATGCAGCGTTGTTGTCAGGAAGTCCTTATAAAAATGATCTCTTAGCCTATAAGGCTGGTAAGGAAGCAAAAGTAAAAGAAAAAGAAATGAAACGGAAAATAACTGAAGAAAAATAGAATGCTAAGACTATTAATAAAAATCCAAAGAAAAAAGCTAAGAAACCCGTTTGAAGACATCAATGATGACTACGATTCAGAATGTTTATATTGTTGTGAAAAAGTTTCAGCTTCTCTTCCAATGATCGTTGGATCAAGTGCCAAGGATGTGGTTTGTGTGCCCATTAACTGTGTGCTGGTGTCGGGGAAGAGGACAATGGGTATTTACGCGAAACTTATAGTTAAACTCAATAAAAATGACTTTCCTTAAAATAAAATAAACTTTTTTTATAATATGTACTTTTGAAAAAAAAAAATTGTATTCAACATGTTTAAATTTATATATTTTTACTTTAAATGAGTAAAAATTTGCTTAAAATATTTTTTTCTAATTTAAAACCCGTTTTATCAATTTCCTTACCACTTTTCAGCTATGTGGTCACTATGCCCTACTCCCGTGGGCATAATGGCCACTTAGGTACTTTTTTAAAACTTGATTATTTAGGTACTTTCCCTTTTTCCAACCACAAAAAAAAAAATCTTACATGTAATAGGATGGTTGATATGTATATTCTATGATTTAAAAGTTTCTGTACTGCTAGAAAGTCAGTTAAAAACTTCAGAAAACCTTAGCCTGGCCGTTATGCCCACCCTTCCCTTAATTGCGTTAAACCTTAGGTGGTATATCTGCACAACTAAAGCCCACAAAATTTTACAAATAATATATTTGCCAAAATCTCAGAAACTAATGTTTTTATAAAGATATATTTCAAATAAAAATTGTTTATTTTTAATAGTACAATAGTGCAATACTAAGTTATTTAGTATCTCAAATAGTTGCGTAGATATGGAAATTTCCGCTTCCGTAAAGTACCCTAAAAGTTATTTCAGAGAGAAAATGAAAATAGCCATTTTGTTTAAAATTTTAATCAACGCCTAGTTACGAATTTTAATCAAAATCATTAGATTTTGGAAAACTTATTTTTTCCCCTTTTCATCCTTTAGTAAACTACTCTTAATTTTAAAGTTAAACAGACACACAAACATACAGCATTGCGAAAACCACTTTTTAGGGTTTAGGGGTCATGAAAACTCGACATCCATCAACATATTGGGTAAGATTTTTTTGACAGTTCTAATAAGTGTTGGAAAAGTCAAAAATATATATATATTTGCGTACTTCTTGGAAACTATTGGATTTATAGAAACATATTTCAGTTAAAATATTTTTATTATAAATATACTTACATATTCACAATGATAAGTAATTTCATATCTCAAAGATTTAGGGCGATATAATTAAAAATTAGAATCTATGCATCAATATGGAATTCTTAAGGTCATTTTGACGAATAATTGAGGGCAGCCATTTTGTTTGAAATATTAATCAAAGCTTAGAAATGAAATTTAATAAAAATCATTAGAGCAGATTTTGATAACATCGCTTTTTTTCGCTTTTCGCCTTTAGGGAAACTACCTTTAATTTTAGGGTTTGATATCCAATTCCAAAAATCTCTCGGGGAAATCCTATAAAAACTCTAGATACCAAGTTTTAGCACAATCGGTAAAGTAGTTTAGGCTCTATCCCGAGGTACAGACAGACGGACAGACAAACAGATGGCATTGCGAAAACGTTTTCGGATTCGGGGTATCATAAAACGTAGACATTAATCAAAATTTCGAGTTCGATTTTTTTGAAGATCACAATACTTTCTCTACCTGTAAGGTTGCAAGAAAGTAAAAAGCATTTACCAGTTAATACTTTAAACTAAAAATATTGTTTTAGGCATATTATTTTTCATTTTTAAGTATGAACATTAACTTTTATAAGAATGAAAAATTGAATTTAAATAAAAATTTCTAGTGAGAACCCACATAAGGTGCATGCGCAACTACGAATATAGGAATGGAATTGGAAAAGAAGATGTGATCACACACGATTATTACATTAAGAAATATTAAACAAAATATAAAACATTTCAAATTTCTAAATGCTTGTGGTTTTTACGTTTTAATAGATGATAATTAAAGCTATAAGGCTTGTTTTGGGTAAATATTAGCTCATTAAAACGTCAACTTTATTAACTTTTATTGTAATATTATTAGTGTAATTTTAATAACTTAATTACATGATTGTTGAAACAGATTGGGAAATCAACCGGTATATCTATTGTTTCCCAGGGGACGCCCGAATGTACTAATCGCACATCTTTTCCATAGAGGCTCTTTTCATGTCCCATTGAGAGGTGATGGGGATAGTGAACATGAGGGTGTGGAACAAGTATAACTCTTAACCTAGCTTAAGCTTAACTTTAAGGACCCTGGCGATAGTTGGGATGTTTCCCCTTTAGGGAAAAAAACCCATTATACATGCTGGTAATCGATTCCGGGACCCCTATGCTGGTAGCCAGATACGCTGACCACTATCCCGCAGGAACGATTATATGTAAGATGAGAACTAGTAAATTTAAGTGGATGATGTCCAAATGAGCTCACTCAATGCTTCTTAGAAAATGCACGAAATGTAGAATACGTTGGTATTAAACCTTAAAAAATCTCATCATTATTACGTAATTTGCGAACTTTGTTACAGCTGGAATGCTTGGAACTTTCTTTAATTAAACCTCTTTACTGATTATTTGTTTGTTTAATTTTCATTGACGTGTTCTTACAAGAATGCCTAAATAATTTTTCAGTGAAATGTTATTTTAAAATTAGGAGAGAGGGGAGGAACCCGCAGTACTCGGATTTTATTGAATGCTTCATCTTAATAACTGTATAAAGCATCAACCTTAAAGATTTTATGTAAATAAGTTTTTTGGATGGAGAACATGCTTAAACATTTTTAAACGTATATCCATATATAATATGGATTCATTAAAATACATTCCCTTAAGTTAAATGATATACGAGTATAATTGTGACTATATTTTACTACCCTTATTTAAAATTTCTCCTCTAACAACGTTGCCTACTTGGAAATTTCAAAGCTACTTTGCGAAAAGGGTTGAATCTTAACTTGACTCACCTAAGTGGTATAAGCACTATTACACCCAAACACCCATGTATGAAGTAGAAAGAGAAGGAATAAAATGATTAGTTCACCTTGAGTGGGCTTTTGTCTATGTGTTGATAACCCTTTCCCTCTTCCTCCAACGAGTTTACACAGCCACTATAATATTTGCGCCTTGAAAATATTTACTTGCTTTTTAATTTTACCTTTTACTTGTTACCTATTCTATATAGACATATGCTACCAAGGACTATTTTAATATATATCCTGGTAAGAAGACTCCTACAGGCCATTTTCATGACAAAGTCAATTAGCCTTAGCTGTAGCTGATTTATTTAGTCCAAACTCTCTTAAAACAATCTCAGATTAATTTTTGCCGTCTGGTGTCCAACTATCTTAGTCCTATTACATAAATTATTACGTATAATTTATAGTTTTACATTAGAGAACGCACAAGCTTAGGTTTGCTGGCGTGGGAATTAATTATAAATAGCCTGCATTGATGGCCAATGTATAATGGCGTCAGTCTCTTCTTGTTACGGATTGCCCAGGATTAAGGGTTGGGGTTTGCCATCCGGCAGGACTCTAAAGTGTTTACTACCATCTCTTAACTCAAATGTGGATACACTTTCTTTAAAATCCTATAATATTTATTCTTAACCCAAATATGTAACTACGCGCATAGCCCGGGCGGATTAAGACACGATGCACATAACATTAAAAGTATGATCTCAAACCCACGGTACCGCGATCAATTGAAATGGGGAGTTCTTGTCCGGATCGTGGTTTCTTAAAACCAGAGACCACTGCTCGGATGGTCACGATGAACGTGAGAACACTCTGGGAGGAATCGATGTAAAGTGTTTTACTTTAGATTTGTGTTACCTCATAGCATAATTACCATTATCAACCTCAAATTGTGGCCACTTCTAATACTTTAGAGCACAATCGTGGGATTTTATCTACCACTGACCCCATTGGGTCTTACTAGCAGAAAGATATTCCATTTCTTTGTTAGCAACAACAAACATTTATAGAGATTTATTAAATAAATATACAACATGCTTAGATAATAGCAACAGTTGTGGTGGTTTATTTACTGATTTGAACAAATAATTTTATGTGTAGACTAGAATACAGTGAAACCTGACTAATATGAACTTCCGCAATTCGAAATCGTCTTTAATTCGAATTTTTCTCTTGGTTCCGTGAAATTTGTACTAAAACAATGTTAAAAAATCGGGGATGGTTCGGATTTTGTTTTGGTTAATTAGAACCTTTTGGAAGTTATAATGTACTGTGCTACAGAATTGTTTTCCTACTTTTAGTTGCGGCACCATGTTGTTCTATTTTTGGAAACAAGGGAAGCGTCTTTGTTTACACGTACAGTTCTACACTCCATTAGTCAAGGTCAAACCTCTCAAGCAACTACGTGTGCTGTTCTGAGTGATTCGGTCATAACGATATTCTTGTGACGTGCGAGTTTATTTTGTTGTTTAGTTTTCTTTAGTACATACTGTATATTAGTGTTTGTGTTTGTGTATCGTGATATCACTGTCAAAGCCACAGTCCTATAAATAATTAACTTTGGCTAAAAAAGTAGCGGTGATAAAGGAAGTGGAAAAAGGAGTTAAAAAGGAATCAAACACTGCAAAGGCCTTCGGAATTACCCCTAAACCCATTTCAACATTTTTGAAAAACAAACAAAAAATTTTGAGCAATGAAATGAGAGTGGACAAGATAGGAAAAGATTAAGAGGACCAGAAAACCCATATGTGGACAACTGTGTACTGAAGTGGTTCAAACAAGCGTGAAACAAGAAATTCTCAGTGAGCGTCCCTATTCTTAGCGCAAAGGCTGAACATTTTGCATCTGAATTGGGAAAAACAGACTTAAGAGTAAGTGTAGGGTGGCTGTATGAATTCAAACAACGAAAAGGAATTTCCTTCAAGGTTGTATGTGGTGAAAGTGGTGCTGTTGATGTGAGTTCAGGCAATAAATAGAAGGAAGACTTGAAGAATGAATTAATGATCCAAGACATAGAACCGAAAGACATTTTTAAAGTCGATGAGTTGGTACTTTTTTACAAGTGTACTCTTGACCAAACTCTAGCATTTAAAGTTAAGCGGTGCAGTGGGAGAAAGCTTAGTAAAGATCGAATAACACTGTTATTTGGAGCAAATATGGATGGTTCTGTAAAGCTGCCATTGTTAATGATTGGAAAATTGAAGCCAGTGGAAAACGAGTCAAATAGAAAATCATGGATTACAGGTGATCTGTTTAAAAATGGCTTTTAAGAATCGACGAACAGTTTGGCAAATAAAATCGGACAATCCTTTTATTTATTGATATTTGCGCTGCTCATAACCGCGTTCCCCTTTTCGAAAATGTAAATGTTATTTTTTCCCCACCAAATATGACCAAGGAATAATTAAGAACCTAAAACATTTCTACAAACGATTGCTGGTTGAATAAATTCTTGCTGAAGATTTGTCTACTCAAAATATTTCGCTTGACGTTCTTCAAGCCTCAAAAATGTGTAAGCAAGAGTGGGACTAAGTGAAAGTTAAGACCATTAAGAACGGTTTTAAAAAGCTGGCTTCATCACATGGAGAAACTGTGACTGAAGCTGCACCAGCTATTGACATATGGGAGGAAGTTATTCTTGATCCTGCTATCTCCTATCGTCAGCGTGGATAAAGATGTGGCAGTGTGTGATGAAGTTACTGAAGTGGACATCGTCGCCGAAGTTCTCAACAATAACATCCAGGCTGAGGATAGAGCATCTGGTGATGAAGAGGACAGTTCTTCAGTAGTTCAGGAAAGGCCTATCCCGAGTGCGGCAGAAGCCATGGACCATATCCGAGAACTCAGGTTTTCTTTTGAAATTCGCAACAATGTGATTCAATTTTCCAGTTAATAAATCAATTAGAATCATACACTATGACTGAGAGACTTAAATCAGTAAAACAGATTAAAATATCTGGCTTATTAAAGAAACTGTGGTCAGATTATGTCCAAGTACGTTAAATAAAGTTTTTTGAGCTTGGTTGCAAACTTAACTGTGTTTCTTTTCAATTCCTTTTAAGAAACTTATTTAATTCGAATTTTTGGATAGTCTGAATATTTTCCTGGTCCCATAAAGTTTGAATTAACCAGGTTCCACTGTATTACTCAAGTTAATACTTCATTAAATAAATCTAACTAGTTCATCCCTAGATCCCATGTAAATAATTCATACCTAACTTAGTTCAAGAACTAGGTTGAGAATATAGCCTACACCAAATTACTTTAGTAAGGAATGATTCTGGTGAACAATGTCTTGACCAAATCAAAGTAACTGAGTAGCGTAACTCAGGGATAATTAATGCGGATGTTTGTATTTCCAAGATAGGTAACTAGCTAGACAATATTTACCATACAAAAATGGTTGACACTATACAATAAAACGCGGACGACACATGTATTTTACTTATAGAAAGTGATGAAAATATTTTTGAGGATACAATCCATTATAATCCAAATATTTTTTCATTTCCTTTTAATAGCAGCCCATGATATAGGCAATTAAGTATTAAAATATTAGTAGGCCCTATATATATAATAAATCTATAAATTATAAAACTGTACCCGTATTTTCGGGGAGGAATGGGTGGGAGACCCTTAAGGACAAACACTTCACGTATACTATATTAAGATATGAGCCACGACCTTCCCATCACAGACAAACGCTTTTTAGCAGTGTGTTTAAATATTACGGTGTATACGAAGGGATATAATATCCGGTATTGACCATCAAATTAACTACAAGAAGATTATTCTTAATATCCGAGAGAAACTTGATCTGAAGATCCCCAAAATAATATTTTTAGACTTACCAGCCAGGTATTTTACCTGTATTCAACGTTTTCTAGTATATTTTTTTTTATTTACATTTTTCATCAACTATCGGTATTGGGCAACCTGATGGTCTAAGGGCAAGGTGTCGGACTTCTGTGCTGGGGTCCGGGGTTCAATCCTCGGTCCCAGCACATATTTATCTGATTACCAAACCCTTCCTTCACCTCTGACAAGACGTGTATTAATCACAGCTTGTGAATGTGTGGAATGCCAGTCCTCCTCCGTGGATCGGATTCCACGTTAAACTGTAGGACCCCCATTTCATCTCACAATCATCCTACCATATCACATTAGTGTAAATGCGTATAACCCGAACGGGTAGTAAGACGCGGTGCTAATAATAATAATAACAAGCTGGGTTTAAACCCACGAATATCGGATCAGAGGTGAGCACTTTACCCCAAGACCAATGAGGTCAACTACTATATCATTATTTACTTAAGCATAATCCTTTTAGCCACCTTGAAGAGTAATAAATAAGAACTCAAACTTTTTTTATGATACTCAAAGAACTTTAATAACTAAAATTCACAAATAAAGGATATTTTTATTTTATTTCCTTATCACATTGAGTAATGGTTTTTTTAATAAATCAATCTTTGTGCTTATTTTTCGTAAACAAACTGTTATCATCCATCATTATGGTCACAGCACACAAGCTATTTCATTGAATACCAGTGGCGGCTCGTAGCTAAAATTAGTGGGGTTGCTGCTCCAGAAATTTTTTAGCCTTTGTTTTAAAACTGTGTAAAAAGAAAAAAAATGTACAAAAAGAAAATTTATTCAGGAACTTGATAAAATCTTAACAATAAAAACAAAACTTTTTTACTTACTTTAACTTAAATTGTCACAGTTCAAGCTTGATCTATTCATTTAAAAATTAAATCCATTCTTCTTGTTTTAATTTGCGCAAAAAGTTTAATAATTTTCTCCTTGATCTCTGAATGACAATTGAGAAAAAAATTCTCCATAGAAAGAACTCCAAGCGCATTTAGTCTTTCCGAATTCATAGTGCTTCTTAAAAAAGTTTTTATTCTTTTCACTGTTGAAAAGCAGCGCTCTGCCTTTTATGTAGTCATGAAAATTGTCAAGAGGATTTTTATCAGTTTCGTAATTTCACTAAAAACATCATCTAGATTATTTTCCAAGATCAATTTCAGCAGCTCAATAATTAATTTGCCATGTTCATGAATATCAGTCCTACAGTAGAATATTTTTAGTTCAGTTTCCAAATTTTCTTTGTCAATCATGGGATAAGCTTAAGTGGTCAATACTATCTCTTTTGTGGGAGGTTCATTCTTAAATCTAGTGAAGCAATGCTTGTTGAACAATTTAGCAGCAACTAAGTATTTAGTGGAAGAATATCGGTACATTATATCAACACATATATAGTCACACACTTTCTTAGCTTCTGCCATGAGTGTCTTTGAAGGATTCTCACAGTATTTTGAGTTTCTCAATTCTAAAATAGCAGTTTTGAAATTTGTTACATATTCATCAACTTAAAACACACTAATTTCTCAAGATTGCATTTGGTTGTAAATTGTTTCAATACGAGGCATAATCTGATGAAAAAGCTCTAACCAAAACTTTAAATTATCCTCATTCAGGTATTTTAAAATTCCTGTTGCTTCTGCAATGGTTTGATCTGCATTTTATGTTGACTGAATTTCAGTAAGGCAGTTTTTTAAAGGTTCCCAATTTTAATGAACTATGTTTATGGTCCGTATGTTGAACTTACACCTTGTAGAGGATGGACGTGGAATGCTGACGTCCATATGTTTCTTGAGAATGGACACATGTTGAGGTGATCTTGAGAAGAATGTTGGAATAGCCATAATGTTATAAGAAAAAAATCTTGCGTTTTGTGTAATACTTGCAGCATTTCTCATCATTAAATTAAGTTGATGTGCATAACAGTGAATGAAATGTGCATTACTATAAACTGCTTTTATTTTTGGTTGAACTACTGCTTTTTTTGCCTTTCATGACATTTGCACCATCAAATGTCTGAGCTATCAATTTTTGTTCATTTCCTTGAAGGATTATGCCCAATTGTTCTAAAATACGATTTGATATGCCATCTTCAGTTTGATTTTCTGTAATAAAAAATCTCCAAAAAACGCTCAAATATTTCTCCATTCAATACGTACCGTAGAACAAGGATCATTTGAGTGTGTTCCGAAACATATATTGTGTCATCAGACATGACAGCTACAAAGGAAGCTTTTCTAATTTCCATCCTTATATCCTCATGGTATATTTGTAGCAGGCAGTCAAGTATCTCATTATGAATGGTCTTAGAAACACCTTTAAGACTGCACTGATTTCTAAGTGATTCTTCAAATCTGAATCTAATTTAGATGCCAAATTTACTAATTCTCTAAATACCCCTGGATTTACTGAATCGTCTTTTTCATCATGTCCACGTAAGGGAGTTTTAAAGTTTCCACAAAAGTAAATTAAGTTTATTATTTTGGACACAATTTCACGGTTATTTTAACTTTTATATTATGCTCATTCATTGAAAGTCTATATGCCTCACTAAGTTTCTCCTTAATACTTATGGTTCCTAAAAGTGACAGTGAAACAACATTATCAACGTGCTTCTTTGACTTCTCATGCTTTACAGTTTTTTCTTTCATTTTGTTTATATTTCTAAAACCCTCTTTTGAACACGGTACATCACCTCCAACCAGCAGACACGGGAAGCAAAACAGCGTATTTTTTTACCTCACAGCCTCAAAGACAACTTTTCTGTTGGTACCATTCAGAATTAAAGCTACGAATATATTTCTTGTTGATGCTTTTTCCTGGCTGAGATATTAGAATATCAGGTATTGAACGACCTTTTTATTAACCGTAACTTTTGCATGGAGAGATAGCTGTGAAAACTTAAGCTGCTGAAGTTCACTTACAGTCACAGAACTTATTTCTTGGGGATGCGAGGTCATGGTTAAAGTTAACTGTTAAATAAAAGAACAGAAAAAAAATTAATCATATAGAATAGCTGGAAGCAGAATAATTATCTAATTCTACACTCTTCTACACTTTAACGCATCCAAGAATATGGTTAATGGTTTCTAAGCACAACACACGCTGAATTAAAAAACACTTCCTTCCACTATCACGCCAGAGCCGGCACTGCGAGAGCAACAGTGCTCTATCTACCTGGCAGTCTCACCTTCCTCCCCACCCACTTCCTATGTGCGCATGCGCAAAACAATCAAACACAACGTCGCTGGCACTGCGAAGCGGACAGTTCCATGCTAAGATTTCTGTATCTTTTTCATAAACTGGGGTATGGCTACTGAAGTACTGACATTAAGCTTAAGGAATATATATTGTACTACAAAAAATAAATAAAGAATTAAAGGAAAAAGAACTCATTTTATTAAATGTTATCGATAATATCAAGTGGAAATAGGGGGTGCTGCAGTTCCGCAGTTCCTATACACGAGCCGCCACGGTTGAATACACTGTTTATAGTTTGTAAGAGAGTTTTGTATAATTTGTTTGTACACTGTAGTTCATGTTTTGGAATCGTCTGAATTATTCGTTGACAACTTATCAATAAAGATATTGCCAAAGTATTATATGTTTATATTTTCATTATGAAACAAAATATACTTTTATAAAATATATAGCACCCTGTAGTGTGTATGCCTTATGTTTTAACTTTCCATTTCAGTGTCTTTGAGTCCTATATGAGACCGGGTGGTCCGGAGGTAGGTGACTGTGTCTTCCGACAACGTACTAAGTAAGGCCGGCGTCTCACACATCAATAAAATATACGAATAGTTCATGTGTGAGTCAGACTAGGTCAGGTCAGATAGACAAGAGACGCACTTATAGTGAGACAGTACAACAGTGACTTTGAATAGCATGTTTTAATACTACACCCTTTTATGTGTCACTGTTAATAACAGTTACGTATGATAATAATTAATTTTACAATACAAAACTATACTTTATATTTGTGAAACAGTGACATGGGCCAAGAATCTTATTCTAAAATTATACCTCTCAATGCGACCAATGTTTTCTAATTTAGAGAGTAAAAATTATCATTACTGGAGGGAGGGGAGGAATCTGTGATCATTATAAGCGTTGTGTTTTGATTATCCTCTATACATGAAACCTCTCAAAAGACCCCTTTATTTGTTTTGTAACAGCTCTAAACCAAGCTACGTCTTTATTGCACTGAGTGTGCTATGTGAGAACGTTCCATGGTAGTCGTTCATTGTGTCTCCAACACTTGATTCAACATTTCTCCCAGGACGTGCCGTCAATTCGTTGTTGGCAATGAAAGAATCGTAACAGTGGCTTACTATGAGTAAACAGTTTGTTAGCCCCAACTTTCTCCTTAATTTGGTTCTTCAAACATACTTGAATACTTTGTAGACTTATCAGCAGCCATTCAAGATGAGGTGTTTACTATTCAGTTGGTGCGATGTTGTGCTATTGATGTCCTCTGGAGAGATTACAAACACTCACTTGACTGTTTGACATAAAATATAGGTTGACTTAAGATTTATATTAAATTTGTTAATTTATAAATGGTTGGATGAATCTAAATATTTTATAAATATGATTTTCAGTAGGTTCAGTATTTTTCAAATCTCTCTTCATGTTAATGAGGATATATATTTTTTCCATACCATCCTCTTCATTACTCGTCGTTTATGATTATTGTGTTAAATGTGGTAACCAATTTATTTTAAGAACAGATCTGTCGTGCAGGAATTAGATTCAGTGAACACTATTTAAATATATTTTGTAGTGTCAACTTTGTAAATAATCAAAAGGGTTTAATGTTTGGTAGCTTTTATCCAAAAGGCTGGTGTTCTAACTCTAAAAACTAGTGCCATAGAAGGTTGTTTACTATTTCATTTCCCAATTTCTTTCAATATGGTTACAACATTCATATTAGGTGAGCTATAAATATTTATTTAAAGTCATCATTTCTAACATATTCTGTATTTGGTTGTATTGCGTCATTTAGAGCCAATTTGTACCCAAATGAATGGATGACATTAAGTTGTACACACTTTAGCGGTGAGATTAACATTCTCACATTAAATAGGAAAATATTGATTTGTATAATCTTATTTACTGAATTAGTCACATTAAAATACTCAAACATTATTATTTTAGTTCCATATTTAACAAAAAATTATTGGCCAAAATGTTGTTTATGAGATTATTTAATTTATAAATTTTTTAAACAGTAGGTGAACATGTTTTAATATCGCTAATCCATAGTCCTTGGTGGTTAAACAGTTTTTTATGAAATTATTCCCCTTCCAAAATTGTTAAGCAGTATCTGCTCAAAATGTGGTTTATGATATTTATTCTTTTTCCTAATTCTTCAAACAGTTGATGGCATAATGTTGATTATGAGATTTTTCTACTTTATAACTCTTCAAACAATTATTAGATCAAATATTTTTACTAGATTATTGTGCTGTCTAATTATTCAAACAGATTATTACAAATATGATTATGATATTATTCTGCTTTTGAAACATTCAAACGTTTGATTAAAATGTGTAGCATATAACCAAACTCTATTTAATCTTTTTTTAATCAGCCGATGAACTGACATTACCTTACTTTACAATCCCAAAAAACCAACGAATAGTTTTTTTTAATGATATTCTACATTTTAGTTATTCATACAGAATATACAAATATGCTGATAGTACTTTTATTTATACTTTTAAATTAACCGAATCCCTAGTGGTTAAAACTATTAATTATAGCACTTTTCTAAAGTGCTAATACACGCTATTAATGACAGCCCATCAACACAAACACTTAATTGGCTGCGTTTATTTCTCGGGAAAATTTATTAAACCATTTTTGTTGACAAAATATGAATTATTGACTTGTTCTAAAACACTTTTTGAACAATAACTTTGAATAGGCCACTTTATTCCATAAATATAGTACGACCCACTAAATCTCAGCGATACACCACAAAGTGGAGGTCACCAATAACTCACCAGATTGCAGCAGGATCACTTTTTAGGTAAATTGGACAATAATTCGTCATTCTATGAAGTAGAATACCTTTATCACGGGAATAAAATTAAATCTATAAACAGCGGTGAAGTATCTCTTTCTCAATAAAATTAATATTTAATACCTTAATTAGGAGGTTTACTTTCTCGATTTTTAATACAGTTGATTTTCTGAACTACTGCGAGGATACAATTATTGTACATAAAAATAGTGTAAACTAGGAAATAGGAATAATTTATCATTAATATGAATAAATATTAGTAATCGTAATTATAATAATAGAATTCAATGTAAAGAATAGTTATAAATGTGGGATTGAACATATGTTTCAAATGGTACTGAGTCTAAGATCAATTGAGAATTTAAGATAAAAATGCTGTCCTTAATATCTAAGAGGATATAAATATTAACAAAACTAATCACAACATAACGAATTAATTTATAGAATTATAATATTAAAAGTGATGTAAAAGAATGATTTGCATGTAGGATAGAAAAAATGTTGTAAAAGATATTAATCTTAGATCAGATGACAAATATAACGTTAAACTACTGTCCTTCACAATGTCTAAAAGGATATTAACATATTAAAAATGTGAGTCTAATTCACATATAATACAAAGATAAACATATTAAAATACATGTAATAATAACACATGAGTCAAGTAAAGTTGAATACCCATTATAATGAAAAAATGACAAAGTGATAAATTTAAGATAGACAGTTATCCAATGGGAGAGAATAAAAATTATATAAATGTGAATTGAAAAATTGAATTCTATTCTTATCTTAAAATTGAAATTCCCTTGTTCCTTGTGATACTGAATGTGAATCAATCACTAATCGACATGTTTCAACGGCGCCATCGCGCCATCGTGTCATACTCCACACAAAGTCCACAAAGTCGTAGGATACATTTCTAAACAATATTCATTCAAACTACGGCGAAGGATCACGTTCTGAATAAAAATAATGGACTAATAAACTATGGATATGGAATACTTATCCAATAAAATAGATTGATTCCCCACAGTGTTGAAATATTCAATTTCTTAATAAATTAATAAATATTTTATTCCACCGACTTATTTAGTTAATATATTGTTTTTATTATATTAGAACCTTTCAGAGTATGAAACATGTTTCTTGCCTTTATCCTCCGAGAATCCATTATAGTATGTAACACGTGGTATTTGCTCTTGTAGCATCCTTCATAACATGAAACAAATTTCTGGTATTTATCATCGCAGCATGATTCGTAGTATGCGATATGTTTCTGGTTTTCATCCTCGTTCATAAATCTTAATATGAAACAAATCTCTGATATTTATTCTAGCAGCATCCTTCAGCGTATGCAACATGACCCTTTTGTTCAATTTCAGAGCCTTTTCGTAACATACAAAACGTATCGGCTATGAATCCATTTTTGTAAGCAAAACAAAGTATTTGTATTACATTTTAAATGGGTCAATAAGATAAGCTCTGTGTTTAAACTATGTACCGGCAAAAGTACTGTTGGTTTTTGTTTTATTTTAAATATCTACAAGTTTCAAGAAATGTTGATGAACTCAAAAATGTGTCTGCCTATTATCTTTGGAAGGTCTAGAGGAACGTTAATCCTAAAACCAAATTAGCCAATCTTACTCAATAGTCAACTAAGTTGATTGCTCCTCAAGCATAGGCAAATTCCAAGTATTTTTCTTGGTTGTTAGTTAATGGACTAAAGTCTGATTTTTATAGGAAGCCTTTATTCAAAAAATTAAAACTCATGTAGCCACATTTGCCGGAATAAAAAAATTACAATAGTAATATTTTATTTACATTCCTAGTCTATTTAATGTAAAGATAAATTATACAGTAATGCATAAGGAAGTATTATCGAAAGCTTTTGACAACTTTTAAATGAACTTTCTAGTTAATAAATCAAATAAAACTTATTTTTACACTTCCAAATTTGAGTGAATTTCAATCAATGTTGGTGGTTGAAAGGGGATTACCTATAAAAATCAGGGTTATATTAAAGAACGTAGTTGATCCCCAGTAATTTAAAAGAGGCGTGTGTGATACTAAAGTGCGGGTGTTTGTGATGGCTCATTACATCAGACACGTACGACTCTTCCAAGGTCAGTATCACAGTTCATTGCAGAACTAGGACAGTTCCATAACTACAGTGGAACATTCTCACAGTTACAGTGTATGGTTTGCGTGTAGCCTATCAGTCTGATTACAGGAACCGCACAATAAAAGAGAAACCACTCAACAAAAGTTGAAGGAGGATGTTGCATCACTGGTGCATCTAAAGGGTGAGGGAAGGAAAACGCGAGTCATTCTTTAACGTTATGGGAATAGTTATTATAAAACATTTGGTTATTTTTTCATCTAGTTCAATATGTATCTAGAAAATATTTTTATGGGTTGACCTGGTGGTCTAGGGGTAAGTTGTCTGACTTCTGTGTTGGGAGTCCGGGGCTCAATCCTCGGTCCCAACAGATGTGTATGATTTCCAAACCCTTCCTTCACCTCTGACAAGACGTAACTTGTGAATATGTAGAATTCCAGGTCCCCACCGTGGTTCGGATTCCACGTTAAACTGTAGGTCCTCAATTTCATCTCACAATCACCCTACACATTAGCGTAAGTGCGTTCAACCCGAACGAGTAGAAAGACGCGGTGCTAGTAATAATAATAATAATAATAATAATAATAATAATAATAATAATAATAATAATAACAGTAACTATTTTTAACTAGTCATCTATTCTAGACCCGCTTCAGTGGCCGAAATTCAAGGTAAGCTCGCCTTTTCGTGACGATGTAGTTTTCTTACGCGGTCGACTCAAATTACTGTGAGATTGACCTGTTGCCAACCCCTGGTCTAAGGCATCACTCTCGTGTTAAACTAGTCTGCTGAAGATTTGGATATCGGGGTTCGAATCCCGGTTGGGTTCATCGAAGGTATTTTTTCCTAAATGCTAATCTTCCACACGGATGCGGGTAGATTACCTCGTAAATGCTTCCCTGCTTATCCCTACCCAATTAGAATAATTATCATATATACGGATAGTCTGAGCAGATAGTCAAACTTTGTGATATATATATATATATATATATATATATATCAACTTATGATATAGCCTAAATCGGTCAAAGATAGACGTAATCTACTGCTAGACTGCTTCTATCTTTGACTGATTGATATTAAAAGTATAAGCAAGGGTGTAGAAAGGTGGAGGTCCAGGGGGTAAATACTGTGTATCAGCTCGATTTACTCTGTTTGGTCAGTGTTAGACCACCTACGTACTCTAGTGGTCATAGTTCCTGGCTACACATCCAGAGGCCCCAAGTTCGATCCCTGGCACTTTCAGGGTTTTTCTTTGAAGCAGTTGGTCTGGAACGGGTTCAAACTAAACCTCGTAAAGACAAATGAGGGGATACTTGAATGAATAAGTAGAAGCTATGGTCTAGAAAATTGATATTAATGGCCGGAGGTCTTGATGTGCTGACCAAATGACACCCTCTATAAACAAATGTTGGCACTATAATCGGTAACAACGGAGGCCACTCGGTTGGTATGGTTCTATTGAGGGCTCACACCATGCTGTTTTTTTTCCTCTCTATTCTTACTGTGTATATTCTTGCTAATACGCCTCAATAAAATGAGCCAACTGCTCAAAATTCTGTTACAATTCTTATTTTTAAAATATGAAAGCGAAGACTAAGATATACATGCTAGTAAAATTTTGATTTGATTTATCATCATTTTGGTGTTAAATTACGTAAAATAATTGTGTCTAATGCAACAATCCGTTTGCCTCTAGATATGTATGTACACACTTCAGATCGCAAATAGCAACTAACTGACCAATTTTTTTATATTCGCTCCATATATTATTGTAATGTAATCCTATTGAAAATCATCATCCACAGACTAGCAGTATTGTTGTTATAGACAATTTTTTAAACATTTTATTTTCAGTTTTATCATTAGATTTAAGTGATCGACGTCAACTAATTTATTTTGAACTTCTGTGTACAACGATTCATTTTAAATATATATAGCTATTTTTGTCAATATATTCAAAAAATCTTTTTCTCGTCAAGCTATAAATTCTACATAAAAAGCCTAGAAACAAAATAGTGTTTTGTATAAATATGTCTTCTATATAAACGGGTCTTGTATAAATTGTAGTACTATAAAATAAAAAGCAACAACAGAGGTGTGCGCTATATTTATACGAGTTTTAACGTTTCCTGAAGTAAGAAATATGTATACATCAAGTTCTATCTAGATCGTATTAAATAGATTTTGGTCAACATGTTTATATCGGGTATACAAATTGTTCTGTTGACTTATAGTTGGTATTTAATGGGATGTGTTATGTACTGTACATATAATAATTTAAGGTTACATTAATTAGTGAATACTTTTTTTTAAATCTCAGACATTCTTTGATCACTTAATATAGGTCTATGCCTGAAGAAAAAATAATGTTTTGAGGCTATAGTGTATTCTGTTTA
Source organism: Timema shepardi (assembly GCA_902151425.1). Taxonomy (NCBI): domain Eukaryota; kingdom Metazoa; phylum Arthropoda; class Insecta; order Phasmatodea; family Timematidae; genus Timema; species Timema shepardi. Next base: position 51,541 of record CABFVX010004935.1, read on the forward strand.
GCCTGAAAGGTGGCGTTATTTCCTTGACGGACTACACTATGTCCTTATTTTATAGGCTAAGCTATCTTGGAACTGAATTTCAATGAAATTGTAACAAATGGTGGGTTTACTTAAAACATTCTGGCAAATTTTTATCTCCTTTTCCTTATGCTTAAAAATATTGCATGTCAAATCTGTACCGATCATATTGTATATAAGTCTACCTTTAACACACTGCCTCCATCAACAAATCTGCCAATTCCCTTTTCAGTAAATTCTAGTAAAGATAAAATTCTGAAACGTTACACATATTTCTAATTAATGCAGTAATGTATTATATTAAAATTTGAGCTAAATTTTTAACGTGGCGCACCATGCAGTAATTGTATGTCACGAATTTAAGAAAATTGCCTTGACAACGATATGCATTAATTAGAGTTTTATTTTAATTGAATTTCATAATGTATTGATTTATTGTCAAATAAAAATTTATTTGCTATCTAATTTGAAAATGTTAGTCACTTACCTTATCCATTAAAACATATCAAATTTAAGTTTACATATGTACACAATAAGAAAATAGATATCATAAAAACAGTTTTTCAAAAAGATACCTTATATTTAAATAATCATAAGATAAAAAGTTTAAAATATTTGTATTTGTTTTCGCGCACAATTTGTATTTGGTGGGGACTTTAAATGATAGACCTAAAATAAATTCAGATAAAATATAAGGCGTGATATTTACTTATGGATAACAAAGAAAGTTCACAAGCATAACCCACATCAGTCCGAAAGGATACTTGGGAAGAAGGGGATGAACTCTCCTGAAGAAGTGCACTAACATCACCTACACGAGTCCGAAGAGATCCTTGGGAAGAACTAATGTTGAGGCATTTTATTTTATATGATTTAGTATTCACGCCGGTGCGTATAACCCGAATGGGTAGTAGGACGTGGTGCTAGTAATAATAATAATAATAATAATCACACCCAATACCGATCGTGTGCGAAAAGGAAAAAAGAGTTTTGTCTTCTAAAGTACTCTGATTGAAATATAAAAAACACTTTTGAAAAACTTTGTTTTTTACATTATTTACTAATCAGGCGCACGATCAAAGCCATGTTATACTTGATACAAGTGGCGTATACTCCGAACAGGTAGTGAGACGCGGTGACAATAAAAAAAAGTAACTAAAAGCAAGCAGACGTATAGTCTTTCACGTTTCCGTTATGGACAAACCTATCTCTAACACGAGAGACCAAGAGAGAGAGAGAGAGAGAGAAACCCAGATATAGCTTAGTACATTCTTTAGAGTGTTCGAAGTTTCGTATTTATTTATTATTTCTAAAGTTTGAGAAAAACATACACACAGTCGCCAAGGTTAAAATAATTCACATAGAATCAGTCCCTTCAGCCCCCATTATTTGAAATTTAAAGGGCAATAAACAATATATAGCTGGCGTACAAGTACCGGTCATTATTAGTGTTTAATAAAACAATCAATTTTAACATGTTTTAAGGGTGACCTGGCGGTCTAGGGGTAAGGTGTCGGACATCTATGCTGGCGGCCGGGGTTCAATACTCGGTCCCGGCACAAATTTATCTGATTACCAAACCCCTCCTTTACCTCTGACAATACATCTTGTGAATGTGGGGAATGCCAGGCCTCCACCGTGGTTCGGATTCCACGTTAAACTGTAGGTCGTTAATTTCATCTCACTATCACCCTACCATTACACATTAGCGTAAGTGCGCATAACCCGAACGGGTAGTAAGACGCGGTGCTAATAATAATGATAATAATAACATGTTTTAAATTATCTTTTAAATGTAGACATATTTATTTTATATTTAAAATCTTCACAAATATATTGGTTGCTGAATACCAAACCCTACAATTATTAATAACCATTAAGTTTTGTGACATAAATTAATACATGCAAATTAATACATCCACCAAAACCAAGGTTATTATTACATTATTATTAGTTAAATTACCATATAACGTTTTAAAATATTATGATAGTGTGTGTAAAACTCAAATGTAATGAAGGACCACTTAAAGTTTAAGAGACAAATTTGAGAAAAAACTGTACCATTTAAACTATGTAAGTTAAATTTGATAGCCCTATTTTAAAATAATTGATGATAGTTTTCTTTGAGTATCAAATAAATTGACGCCAAATAGACATAGCCTACCTCTTTTCAGAGAATCCATCAATAGTATTCTTTCACAAGATTGTGTTAATAAACAAAATTTTACTACTTATTTAAACACTCTTCACATTCTTTTAGCACCGCATCTTACTACCTGTTCAGGTAATATGCTTATTTACTAATTACGTTAATGAACTATGGATGAGTAAGAATGATTTCAGAGACGTGTATCAGCCTTTGCGGGGAGGGAGGGTGTAAAAACATTTAAGGAAAACCACCCTCAGTACACACGACCGGAATTCGAACCCTGATCTCGCTTTCATTGGTAATATATTCTATTGAAAGAGTGGCGCCTTATACCATGTGGCCACTGGAGTGGTTATTTTATTATTTATTTCCAAATCTTGTATGTCAAATTCCTTATACATCGCTTAACATCCCCATAGTACGTTCCTAGTCTCAGATACTAGTGGCCCAGCTCTCAAATGTGAGTAAAATATGTGGCTGCAGAGTAAAAACTTGAGTAAATTACTGAGTTTCAAATTTGATCGCGTAGCTGGCGGTCTCCAGGTTATTTGAATGAATCATCCTCATAGTGTTTGCACCATGACGGCAAGATGACGCTTCTATCTTGTAGTGGATAGTAATATAAAAGGTTTCTCACAGCTCAAACATCGAATGCAAATGTGTTGTAGTTAGCAAGAAGATAGACCTTGTCCGAGATACGCTTGAACTCGAGAGTAATTATAGAGCACAGACGTGTAGCACAGGCTACCTTCAAAGAAGATGACGCCAACAAATTGAGATCTGTGTCAGAGTCAGGATAATGAGCACGTTATGGAAAGATACGAGTTTCAACTGAGATATGCAATCCACACTTGCAGGTTAAGATTATGAAAACTCTGTGGAAGGGGATAAGTGCTGGAATATCCAGTGGGATATCCCACCCTCACCTATAGGTAGGGATGGAGTCTATTATCATCACGTTTTACCACCCATTTGGGCTATACCTTTATGTACCAATTACGCTGTTGGGCTATGGATGGGGAAGGCTGAATTTGGATGAAGTGTACCCGCATTTGCGTGGAGACGGAGGATAGAGTGGAAAATCATTTAGGAAAAACCCTCCTCAGTACACCCGACTGGGAATGACTGGGATTTCGAGAGTAGCGCCTTAGACCATATGGCTATTGAAGCGGGTAGGAATAGAACTATGAGACCGTTATGGAAGGAGATAGGTGCTGATGTATCCACTGAAACATTCTACCTATTCATCCTAATGTGCAGATGGTAGGACCACACAGAGATATGGAGGTCCATGAATAAAAATAAAATAATATCTTTATTTCATCTTTTAATTATATGTTCGTACAAGTACGTTTTCAAAATCCATTTATATCAATAACAGTTTTTATACTTAACTTTATTATTAATTAAAACCTATTTTTATTCACGCAATATTTTGTACTTTGTGTTTAGTAGGTAGGTTGGAATGATTAGGCTTGTTTTATTTGTTTAGGTCTGGGATTCCCCGCCTCAATATACCGGTTTCGTGACAGCGCAGAACATTGACTTTCTGTAATATATATTGAGAGCTGTTGAATGACAGTCGGTTGTACTCATATTAAAAAACATTTTAATCAATATATAGCTTATGCCGTTTATTTACTTTATTTTTATTAGTGATAGTACTAATACCAATAGCTCACTTGAGGATCGCCAAGAATAATATAATATAAGGCCATTTTAAATTTTAATTTTAATGAATATCTAATATTTTGATCCAATGAGTTCCAAGTCTTCGCACCATTCCAATGAAAGCTTGATTTCATAAAACATCTAGTTTTATCTTTTGGCTCTATTAATTTGTTTGTGGTCTTATTTCTGGTTGATGAGCTTTGATTAGCATATTTAAAAATATTATTATTATTATTATTATTATTATTATTATTATTATTAGCACCGCGTCTTACTACCCGTTCGGGTTGTACGCACTTACGCTAATGTGTAATGGTAGGGTGATAATGAGATGAAATGGAGGACCTACAGTTTAACATGGAATCCGAACCACGGTAGAGACCTGGCATTCCCCACATTCACAAGATGTCTTTAAAATCTAAGCAAGTGTAAGTATTTATACCATGTATGATATCATACATAAGTATTAACATCTTATATATAATTAGCTGTCTCATATTTAAGAATCCAAGTAATCTAAACAATGGTGTACTATATGCTTTGAAATCTGGAAAAGTTATAATTCTGACTTTTTTTTCAATAACAATATTAATGGTTGAAGATGGTTTGTGTGAGTCCCCAAATTTCAATCCCGTAAAGAAGATGGGGGTAGACAAGTGTGAAATACAAATTTCTTATCATCGATACTGGAAAATATGTCTTAGCCTAGAGAAAACACGTATAGTTAGAGAGAGTCTTGCTTAGAGACCTGATGTGTGAGACCCATTTTAAGTTATCTTATAAAGCTATGCCCAGGTATTTAACGCAATTTACTTGCTTTATTTCTCTTCATTTATTTTTATATCAATATTTTCATTTCGATGTTGTTTAGAATTGATTGAGAATTTCATATATTTAGTTTTTATGACATTCAAATATAATATGTTTACTCTAAGCAATGTTGATAAGCCTCTAAATCACTCTGTAAATTTTTGTATACTTATCCATTATCTTTACCAAAATTAATTATAGCAGTGTCATCAGTAAATAAATAGGTATTAGAGTGCGTTATACAATTAGGTAAATCATTAATATAGATAAGAAACAGGCTTGGTCACAAAATGAAGCCTTGGGGAACACCACATAATATTGGTCTTATATCTGACTCAGATCTGTTTATATGAACATATTGTCCTCTATTTGATAGATTGTTGTGAAAAAGTCAAATTAAAATACTGCTTATGCCATAATATTCCATTTTATAATGAATAGCGACATGATCTACGGTATCAAGCACCTTACATAGATTGATAAATATGCCTAAGGCTATGCTACGATCATCTAATTTGTCACATAATTGATTTGTCATGTTAAATAATGTACTTTGTGTTGATTTCCCTTTACTGAATCCTGCTTGCTCTTTACATAAATTTATCAACAATTTGTGGATGGCTTTTTCGAATATTTTCTTAATATTATACAATAGAGAAATTGGTATATCATTGTTAATTAAAGTGAAGTCGCCAGACTTGAAAACTCTAGCGACTTTCAGATGTTCTAGATACATTCCTATACTGAAGCAACGGTTAATAATGTCACACAAGGGCTTACATAATATATCAGCATATTATTTTATCACAAAAGAATTTATGTTATCTTCTCATGTAGATTTACAATTTTTTAGACATTAAATATAGTAAAATTTCGCTTTCAGTTACAGGAGCCATAAACATTGATTTTGGGTTATGACTTAGAAAAATAGATGGATTAGGCTCAGTTGGTTTTGTTGTATATCTTTAGCTAAATTAGCACGAATATTACTAACAATAAGTGTTAAATATATTTGATTTTTGTTCGTCACTGCATATCATGTTGCTATTTTGCATATCATGTTTGGTACAAGTTTTTTTTGTTTGATGCAATATTGATAAGGTTCCAGGTTCAAGAATAAAATGAGTCTTTAAGACGCTTATTATTAATTATTAATAAAAAATAAAGCCGATGTGGAAATAAGTCATGCTTGACTTGGCTACTCTGCTATTATAGACGTTGCATATTGTCATTATTGCTGGTTATTTGCAGAAAAAAGGTATATTAAGTGAGTTACTGCGTTCGAGATTGGATAAACATTTTCATAAACAATATAAAACATGAAGGATCTGCAGTAGGAAGGATTGTCGATTTCTGGCCCGAACAATAGGGTAATTAACGCGAACAAAGGGCCCTTAATTGACTAGTGGGGTGGGGGA
>CABFVX010004936.1:5525-22426 GCA_902151425.1 Timema shepardi
ATTCCACGTTAAACTGTAGGTCCTCCATTTCATCTCACAATCACCCTACCATTACACATTAGCGTAAGTGCGTATAACCCGAACGGGTAGTAAGACGCGGTGCTAATAATAATAATAATAATAATAATAATAATAAAAGAGGAATGGATGAAGAAGGTAAAAATGTTGATGAAATATACCACCATATAAGTGGAGGGAGAATGAAAACACATCTAGGGGAAGAACTCAGTACACCCGACAGGGATTCGAACTCTGATCTCCCCGTCCCATGTAGTCTGGTCTATTATAAGAGTGGCGCTTTACGCTATTCGAACACTTACCATTGATTCAGGTTTAATCGTGTTTTTTTTAGCACCGCGTCTCACTACCTGTTCGGGTTATACGCCATATGTACCAATTAATCTAATTTGTTGGGGGATGAGGAAGGTTAAATTTAGAGGAAATGAACTCGCATTTGCGTGGAGGGTGAGTTTAAAACCATTTAGGGGAAACCACGTTCATTACATTCAAACTAGGTCGAACCCCAATCGCCCCGCCATAGGCAGTTTAGTAGTCTATTGAGAGAGTGACGCCTTAGACCATGTGGCCAATGAAGCAGGCTTAATCGTTTATTAATCATGTTTGATCTCAAGTATGCTTTTCACTCTTAAAAAGTGATATTAATAGGATTGAGATAACGAAAACATAACCATCAAAATTAATTAACAGTACAAATAAGCCGAAAGTATGATTCATGAATGCAATTTATTAATGATACCACCTCCTTCGGTGGCCGCATGGTCTAAGGTATTACTCTCAGAATAAACTAGACTGCCGATGACAGGGATATCTGGGCTCAAATCCCGGTCGGGTGTAGTGAGGGTAAACTTCCTCTAAACTCAACCTATCTCATCCTTAGCGCTATTAGTACATATGCGTGTAGCCAAACGGGTAGTGAGACACGGTAAAAAACAAAAAAACATTATTATTATTAGCACCGCGTCTTACTACCCGTTCGGGTTGTACGCACTTACGTTAATGTGTAATGGTAGGGTGATTGTGAGATGAAATGGAGGACCTACAGTTTAACGTGTGATCCGAACCACGGTGGAGGACTGGCATTCCCCACATTCACAAGATGTCTTGTCAGAGGTGAAGGAAGGGTTTGGTAATCGGATAAATCTGTTTCGGGACCGAGGATTGAACCCCGTACCCCCAGCACAGAGGTCTGACACCTTACCCCTAGACCACCAGGTCACCTAACAAAAAACAAATATATGCTACGTTTCAATTAAGCCTTCAGCACGCCTGCAGTCTCTATGGGAGATCTCCGACTATCAAACAGGGTTTGAAAAGGCGAGACGAAGGTGAGTAACAAGAAGAGTATCGAGGAGAGAAGGCGGAGAGTACAAGAGAGCTAAGGCTGCTTTCACACGAGGACACTAGTGGCGGCAACTAGGGCCACCACTTTTAGTGAAGCATTGTTTTAAATGAGGCCTTTCACACCTGGCAACTGCAGGGGCCGGCTTCGGAAACAGTGGCTTGCAGTTGCCCACTCGTGTTGGCGGGTTATTGTTTCAAATGGGAGCTTTCACACACTGCCACTAGTTGACGCCACTTTAAATCACTTTGCGTCCGTCTGTCTTCATTTTCTCAGGAAGTTATGTTGAAAAGGTATGTTTTGTTGCTGGTGTGCTTCGTTTTATGTAAAAGATATAAATAAAAACGCTAAAAAAATATTAACATTATGAAGTTAGTGGATGAGAAAGTGAACACCTAAGACCTGATACACGAAGTTGGAAAAATAAACCAGCGATTTGGGACAGTGCACTCGAAGAATAGTGATAAAACTCTACGCAGAAACGCCTGACACGGCATAATCTTGAGGTTTGAGTTGAGATGGTGTCTGTGGCGGCAAGTAGCTTGAAATATTTGTTCAGTGAACAGTAGAGGTAACCAATAGCCGCCACTAGTGGCCTCGTGCGAAAGTACACTAAATTATTATTATTATTATTAGCACCACCGCGTCTTACTACCCGTTCAGGTTATACGCACTTACGCTAATGTGTAATGGTAGGGTGATTGTGAGATGAACTGGAGAACCTACAATTTAACGTGGAATCCGAACCACGGTGGAGGCCTGGCATTCCTCACATTCACAAGATGTCTTGTCAGAGGTGAAGGAAGGGTTTGGTAATCAGATAAATCTGTGCCGGGACCTAGGATTGAACCCCGGCCGCCAGCATAGAAGTCCGACACCTTACCCCTAGACCGACAGGTCACCGACGAAAGTACACTAAAAAAAGGTGAGACCAAGACGGTGTCAGAGTAGATTGGACGGCATTGGCAGTTTCTGTAAAAACTCCCTCCAGTGACGTACGGATCTCAACTACTTCGCTGAGACGCTCCTCTAGGTGACTTTCCCTTTCTTATCTCCTCCTGACCCCTTTACTGCCGAACCAAGACAAATAGGTTTGAAAATGACAAGCAGACTCTCAAGAGACTGACTTGAGGAGAGAAGCAGCCGATAATGCTCTTGACCTTCGTTAGAGTGCCACACCCACGGTAATCAGAGCAGCAGTCTATATATCGTGTTTGTGAGAAACATCTTTTGGTTCCATAGACGCTCAACGACGCAGCCTACTTGATGAATACGAAGCTATTTTAAGAAGCTGGTTACATCTTTAACTTGAGCACACAAAGCACACAAAGCACACATCGGCACATAACATATAGACGTCAATGTACGAAATGTAAAGATTAAGAAGAAAATGGGTAGTTCACGCGGCGAGGGCCTCTTGTTTATCTCCTGATAACACTTCCCCTCATACGTTGACGAGTAAAAACACACGTTCTACTATTTAAGCCTGGAAAACAATGATTTGCCTATAAAAATTATCTTTTTTTTTTCTTATACTAGATAGATATATGCTTTAATTGCGTGTTTTTTTTATCTATATCTTAGCAGGGAGATTCTAATGGCCAATTTCATGAATAAAGCAAATATCCTAAGTTGTAGACGATTAAAGAAAAATATGTTTACAAAAAAACTACGTCAAGACCCAAAAAATAAATGTTGTGACAACGTATAAGACTAGTTTTTTAATTATTTAGGAATTTATATTTCAGTGTTTAATCTATCAATATAACAAAAAAAAAAACTTTGTGCCCAAAAAATTAATAAAACAATGCTTCATTATAAACGTTTAGTTTAATCTTATACACATTATAGTCCCAAAAGTTCTTGAATAGTTGGCATGGGCATAATCAGGACTATTTAGAAGAAAAGAGAGAAAGTCAAGGTAGAATTCTGCAATTCCCATTATATATATTCAAGAACTGATTAGAATACGAGTAGAAAATTAAACTAAACGTTTATACTGAAGCGATATTTAATTATGGACAAAAACTGTAAAATGAGAAACTTGAGTCGCGCTTCTCCCCCCCCCACCCCCCAACTAAAGTACGTCGCCTACCTGTGACGTTTTCCACAAGATCTGCAGTTACCTCAGCTGTGAAGGAGGGACAATTTCACAAACTCTGGGCGTCTTGAGGGTCATTACCTAGGTAGAAATATGTTTGCTTATAATTATTCTTTTCAACCTCTGTAATCTTGAGGTAAAGTGCTCGCCTTATGCCGGGATCACGATCGACTTAATTTTAACTTAATGAAACGTTCACTTAAAGTTAACTTAACTTAAGAAAACATATTTATGTGATCACGATTCACGTAACTTAACGTAACAACTCGAACCAAACATCTTCATTTTAGAGTACCGGTATGTGTTTTGATCTGTGATTTGTACTATTTGTATTAGTGTTTATGATCTGTAAATGTTTACTGTTTTCTACCGATATTATAGATATTTATCATTACACTTTTTTGGCCAGATTTTAATGCTTTTACAATCATGATTATGTTAATTGATTTATATGTTAATAACAAGGATCTTTTTTTAGAAGCAATGCATTATTCCATTTTATATAATAAAAGTTTTGTGGTTTTAACTTCTTTACAATATTTGAATTGAATCTGTTCTATAATGATAAGATACTAGCGCTTATTTTAATTAAATTTCCGATCACTAGAACTAAAGCGTTATAGTAGACCTTGGTCATAAAACCAACAAATGAACTAATAAATAGCCCTGTATACGTCACTCGCATAATAATTGTCCGGCTAGCTCACGTGATACCCTAAATAACTTTCATTTAACGTAAAAGAACTCCCAGGACATCTATTAAGTTAAGTTTGCATCGTGATCGCTTCCATTTAAAAACACGAGGAGATCCTTTACGTTAAGTTGATCGTGATCCCGGCACTAGGGCCCCTAATTTCGTTGGTTCAAACCCAGCTGGGGTCGACGAATTTTTCTTGCACGATAAAAATCCGTAGCACAACTTATTTCGTAAAGGAAGTCCAATGTCAATTGTGGTATGAAAAAAAAAAGCGTTGAAGGTATGTGAAAATAAATACCTTTCCCGGCAAAATTGGTAAGCTCTTCCGCTATCGCTCATAGAAATTAGTGTATGCTGATATAATCAGTCGGGTCACATAGTGCGCGTTAAATAACTCAATTACCCGCCTCGGTGGCGTAGTTGGCTAACGCGCTTGTCGTGTTGAGCTCGACTGCTGAGGACGGGGAGATCGAGGTTCGAAATCTCGGTCGGGTGAACTGGGTGGTTTTTTCCTAAATGGTTTTCCACCCTTCCTCCACGCAAATGCGGGTGCACCTCCTCTCAATTCAACCTTTCCCATTCCTAATCCATTAGTGTAATTAGTACTTAAGCGTATAACCCGAACGGGTAGTAAGACGTGGTGCTAAAAAAACTACCTCAATTATTATATATGTATAATTTTATATATACACTGCACTTTGTTTTTGAAGTGCGTCTTACTACCCGTTCGGACTTTGCATATTTTAATCACGTTAGCAGGAAAGGGATGAAGATATAATTTAGAGGCAATGAAACAATCTAGAAAAAATTATCCTCTGAACATCTTGCTGTAATTCGAACACTGATCAATGGCAAATTAGACCAGAAGAGCCCAACGTTTAATCTACGTGTCAACCGATGTGTAGGTCTATACTAACTAATTGATGCTATGTATTAAAAAGCATTAATGTATAGTTAAAATATTTAAAAATGTATACCTTCTTCGGTGGCAGCATGGTCTACAGCGTTACTTTCGTGTTAAGAGTAGAATGCCGATGACAGGGAGCTCGCCTAAATTCAACCTTCTTCACTTCTAACACACTAACGTAATACGTAAATATACGTATAATCCGAGCGGATAATGAAACGTGGTGACAATCTACCTAACCCAAGGTGACAGGATACGAAACGTAAATTTTATTATTATTAGCACCACGTCTTACTACCCGTTCGGTTTATACGCACTTACGCTAATGTGTAATGGTAGGGTGATAGTGAGATGAAATGGACGACCTACAGTTTAACGTGGAATCCGAACCACGGTGGAGGTCTGGCATTCCCCACATTCACAAGATGTCTTGTCAGAGGTGAAGGAAGGGTTTGGTAATCAGATAAATCTGTGCCAGGACCGAGGATTGAACCCCGGCCGCCAGCATAGAAGTCTGACACCTTACCCCTAGACCACCAGGCCACCTCGTAAATTTTAAAAGGAATGCAAGTCATTCATCCTGAGACGAGAATCATTAACGGTGCGAAGGAATGGGGATTAACACCTTCGGTGCTCTTGGTCGGGAATCGATCCACGGCATAACTCCCGACTCGGAGTCAAGAATACTAACCCCCACACATATACTCCATTCACGATAGGGATTACTCTCTGAAAGGTCTTTTTTCTTACCACTATCCTACTATATAGTAGATTTCTGGTAGGGAAAAAGGCCTTTCAGAAAACAATTCCTACGCTGAACAGACTTTATGTTACATTTGCCACTGAGGAGTGGTGGGTAGTAAATGAGAACTATCGGATCTACTCTCATGCAGTAGACCTAAGAGGCGTTGGGGTAAAGTGCTTGCCTCAGCACCGGATCGATGATCGTTGATTCAAACCCAGCTGGGGTCGATGTTTTATTTCTGATAGATAAAAATTCGTGGCACAACTTAGGAAGTAAGGCCGTCGGTCTAATGTCGATTGTGGGATGTAAAAGCACTTCTGGAAGGTATGGGAAAATAATACCTTTCCCGGCAAAATTGGTAGTTCCTTCAACTCTTGCTCATAGAAATTCTCGTGTGCTGATATATTCAGTCTGTTCAGAAGGAGCAAGTTAAATACCTCAACTAAATGAAAATTCTCTTAAATATCCATTCATCAAACCTTATGATCTCCAAGACCATATGATGCATTGTTACTTTTGGCAGTCAAAACTTTCACAACAATTTGTTTTCAATTGTTTTTTTTTTTCCTTTTAACCGTTTTTACATTATTGAAACACAAACTTCTGTATAGTTTTAATTTCTAATGTCCTTCCACTCTTGTCAATATACTTCGTAAGGACCTTTGCATATACCAATTTATTGTTTTATTTTTAAATTATTTGAGGTATTTAACGTACACTTTCTGAACCGACTGATTATATCAGCACAAGAGAATTTCTATGAGCAAGAGTTGAAGGAACTACCAATTTTGCCGGGAAAGGTATTTTTACATACCTTTCAGGGTTCTTTTACAATCCACAATCGACATGAGTCCAAGAGCTCTACATCCCTTTCAAAGGAAGCTGTGCTACAGATTTTTAATGTTAAAAAAAAATAGTCGACTCTGGCTGGGTTTGAACCCTCAAACATCGGTTCCTATGGAGAGTACTTTACCCCAAGCCCACCAATGTCTACTATGTTTCTGTTGTGTCAATCCTTACTGAGTATGGTGCTTAAGGATTGGTACTGTTGAGTCAATTTCTATGTAAAGTATGCTATTCGCTTATTTCAAATCTTTATTATACATCAGGCATTTCTAAAGGTAAAAAATATTTTTTTAAATATATATATATATATTTTACATATATTTTAAAAACTAACTGGATGTCGAAAATGATCAGGGGCTTTTGTTCTAAAATAAATATAGTTGGGAGCCTCCCCTAACATTTTCAATATTATAAAATATTTTTTAACATATTAACTGTGTTTTTGAGGTTTTATTAGTGATTCATTAGAACTTCAATAAATGCAGAGAATTTTATATACGTATATAAATGCAAATATTAGAGCAGGCTCCCAACAATATTTGAATTAAAAGAAAGGTTTTTTCTAATCCAGAATGTACAAATGGGCTACAGCCCTCTCTCTTAAAAGAAGTTCAAAAAAAATTTAAAACCCTGGTGATAAAACACAACTAACATTATAATCGGAATAGAAATTTAACCAAATCCGTTGAATTTTTGTCTAATAATGATGGTTCTAGTTTTGAAATATTAACAATATGAACTACTCTTCTTCAAATAATTTTACTACTGTATATAATTTTAATGAACCTATTACATACAATTTAGTATAAAATATGTTAAGCCTACTTGTATTGGAACTATAGTAAATTTGATTTATTTGTTCATGTGTAATTTTATTTTATTACATATTAAAAAAAGTCAAGTTAATTTGCAAAAATTGATTAATAATTATTTATGTCACCTGGTTAGTTAATCATAAGTCAACATAACTAATAAGGTATACTGTTTTAGCCCAGTTCTAATTTATATATAAAATAAAATGTCTTAAATATTTTAATTGTTAATTTATTTTACAATCACACAATACAGATCTTGGAGTGGGTCAACATATTTTTTTTTTACATTTAACTCAAAGTCCATTAACAAATTAAACAGAGTAGAGCCCGAATGGGTAGTATGACATGGTGTAGAAAAGAATCCTTGAGATTGGAATAAGTTAGGGAAATAAAATACATCACTCACATAATATGGCCCACGAGAAGTGAGGAAGGGTGGACCACAATGAAAATCATACGAGGAAAACGGTCTTCAGTGGACCTATCCGGGATTTGATCCTTGATATTTCTGCCACTGGTGACCAAGTACAATGCAAGTCTATTTCCTTAGCTATACTCCATTCACAGTAGGAATTTCTCTCTGAAAGGTCTTTTTTCCTACCAATATCCTACTATATAATATATTTCTGGTAGGGAAAAGGGCCTTTCAGAAAACAATTCCTATCGTGAACAGACTTTAACTCAGCCATCACAGTGGTTAGTAAGATGGTAAGATAGGGATGTAGCTCTTTGGAATCTATACATGTAATGTACAAGTAGCTTTTTCTAAGTTCACACCCAGAACACAAAAAATCAGTTAAGGGTACAGTAGCCCCATGGCTTCTTTGGTGCTGACTGACAGCTCACAGCCGACTTCTGACAGCTTTGAAAAGTTACCAGACCAAATTATGTATCCCTACGCTGAGCCATATCATCTGCAAAAACATGTGTTTAGCAGCTGTCACTTCTGACAGTCAAAATTTAGGTATATACCTAATTGTTGACTGTTGGAAGTCAGCTGTGAGCTGTCAGTCAGCACCAAAGAAGCCATGGGGCTACTGTAGCTCTTTGGAATCCATGCATGTACTGTACAAGTAGCTTTTTCTAAGATCACACCCTTAACACACAAAATCCGTTAAGGGTAGTATCAATCGAGTATTTGGTTCGAGTTGAGTTATTTTAATTCAAAGTTACATTTTTTGTAAGATATTCAATTGTGGATGTCGGTACAGACCAAGTTTAAGTGATGATGTGATCTGGGTGAAAATATATATTCAGTTTAATTTTCATAGGAAGAGCCTTTTATAAAATACAAACATAATTTTTTGTGAATAACAATGATAACATTTTACTATATTATTAGTATTATTCCATAGGTAGTAATAATATCTATCAAAAGTGAAAGCAATAATATTGTTGGATGGATGCTAATAACAGCATAATATGGAGTTCTTTCAATTATATTCATTCATCCCAATGGTGGTGGCTTAAATTATTTACCTTTAGAGCACTACACTGGTAGCCGATCTTTACCAATTGTATAGTTGTATGCTGAGATAATCTGTCGGTTCAGAAAGTGCACGTTAAATACCTCGACTAAACAAAAATAAAAAACCAATTGTAAAATCAGATTCAGATTATTTGAAAAGTACACAGTGAAGAGATGGCTATAGTTAAAGTATGTTGAGGTTAGAAGTCAAGCAACCATCTGTAGGCTATATAGCCGGCAAAATATATTTTCATGCTTTTTGGATGAGTTTCTTGTCATTGATGATAATGACCTTTTATTTGTACTGTTATTTACAATTTTTTTTTGCCTGTATGACTTTCTAAATTATAATATGTACAGTGGGGAGTGATATTTCTTTGAGGCTAGTCTGTAGAACTGTTGTGCCGTCTTTCTCAAGCATGTCTGCTTTCTCATTAGCTTGTTATCCCACAGTATAACGTAATCCGCTGGCGATGTATAGTTTTATGTGGCCTTGAAACTGTTTTATGACATGGCGAGTCAAATATTTTTTTACTCATAGAAGCATTGGTCACCACAGCTTGTATTGCTGACTTCAGAGTCAGCGAGTAGGTTATTACTGATTTCTTAAAGGATGTGACATGGTGGAAAAGTTGTGTCAAAGCTGAATTGATGGCCTCCAAATCTCCATTAAAATGAGATGAGTTCTATCCAACGAAAATAAATGAAAGTGAGTACTTTACTTGACAGTCCTGCCCCAGCAATATTACATCTATGTATTTAGCATAAGAGAGCTCTCAGAATATTTGTGTAGCCATTCTTATTTTTGTATCTGATGTGTTGTTTCCAATGCAAATTGTTTTAGTATATTTTGGTCTGTTTCAGTTTTGTAATCTGTTCTTCCAACTTAAGTTTTCAAGACTGTGTCCTTGAAACACAGTTTTATGTTAAATTTCCATTTGGTAAATAGGACATGGTTTTAGTGACATATGGTATATTTTTCCCATATTTATTTTATAGTCTTGTTGCAGTGTTGTTATTATTTGGATGGCTCCATTATGGGTTTTAGTATCCTTTAGGAATTTTTATATGCTCACTAAAAGTGATTGTTAGGGGGTTGCCTTAATTTTTCATACAGAAGAAATTTATGTTTTTCTTTCTCAGACTGTAGTGAGGGATTATTAGTGTACATTCTTGTGATACTGTGATGGAGATAGTTATGACTGCTCCTCTAATTAGTCTCATGGCTTGATTTTGAACTTGCTATAGTGTATTTAGGTGGTGCCAAGAATATTAACTATAATAACAAAAAAAAAATATTGCAGGTTTAATGAGTAGGAAACTACATAATCCACAGGTGACCAGGTGGTCTAGGGGTAAGGTGTCAGACTTCTATGCTGGCGGCCGGGGTTCAATCCTCGGTCCCGGTAAAGATTTATCTGATTACCAAACCCTTCCTTCACCTCTGACAAGACATCTTGTGAATGTGAGGAATGCCAGGCCTCCACCGTGGTTCGGATTCCACGTTAAACTGTAGGTCCTCCATTTCATCTCACAATCACCCTACCATTACACATTAGCGTAAGTGGGTAGTAAGACGTGGTGCTAATAATAATAATACATAATCCACCTTGTCTACACACTTAAGTTTTGATTAGAGAGAAGTGGGTACTTATGGGCAATGTTAATATCACTTATGTATTTATTAGTGAGATAGTTTTTGATATTACTCACCAAACTATTTTTGAGCAGGCCTATGTAATTCTAACTTCAATTAAAAAGTGCTGCATACAGATAGGAGCTAAGCTAGTTTTATTATATTGTTTGTTATAAAGAGGTTATTTGTCAGTATTTTTGAAGTTATAACATTTAAGGTTACCAGCTTGGGTGGTTGAATGGTCTAAGGTGTTACTTAATCTCATAATAGAGTGGAATGCTGATGATGAGGTGATTGTGATTCAAAATGCAGACATTTGTGCTGAGGATGTTATTTCCTAAATAATTTTCCACCATCGTTCCACACAAATGTGTTACACTTCCTCTAAATTCTAACGTCTTCGTTCCTAACACATTAGCATGATTAGAATATAGGGGTATAATCCAAACAAGAGTGAGACACAATGACAACAACAAAAATTAATCACCAAAGATAGCATCAAGGCCGTAGCCAGCCAATAATTTCGGGGGCGGGATTCTTGGCCACATCCCTCAAGTCTAAGTTATAAACAGTTCTAGAAGCTATTTGAAGTGTTTTTATGACAATATAATCCCTTGACTACCAGAGGTTAGGAAAAATTCTAAATATTAAACACATCTAGAAGCTATTTGAAGTACTTTTTATGGTAACACAGACCCCCAATTTGTGATTGTATCTAGATTTTGATCTTGTTTGAACCATAAATAGAGCAAATATATATTTTGTTAATAAAATTTTGGGGAGGGGGGTTTGAACCCCCATACCCACCCACCCACCCCCCCGGCTACGGCCTTGGATAGTATAATATTTTATGAAAATTATATGTTCGTGTTTTGTAGTCATGTTTGAAGTGCATTTTTATCTCTGGTGTCTTAAGTCAATTAATTTGTACATACCCTTTTCAGTGGCCACATGGTCTAAGGTGCTATTCTCGAAATAGACTAGAATGCTAATGACGGGAAGATTGTGGTTCGATCCTGGTCGGGTGTGCTGAGGGTGGTTTTCCCTAAATTGTTTCCCACTCTCTACGCAAATGTGGATAAATTCTTATATATTCAACCTTCCTCATCTTTAGCCTATTAGCATGATTAGTACATAGGTGTATAGCCTGAATGGGTAGTAAGACGCAAAGCTAAAAAAAAAGTATATAACAAACAAACCTTTTTTTTATAATTAGAGACAGTTTCAAATTCAATTTGTAGCATCTTAAATTTAAACTACCCCAAATCACAGTTTGGTTGTCCTTCTTAATCTTATGAGTTGTAAAGCATAGTTCTCTGCATCAACACCACTAACATGACTGTGCCCATAAAAAGTAAAAGAAAAGGTAGATTTTTTTTAGCACCATGTCCTACTACACGTTTGGGTTATATGCTATTGATTTTAGGGATTATTAAGGTTATAGTTTTAAAGGAAGTGTACCCACATTTGTATGGAGGGATAGTGGAAAACAATTTAGGAAAAACCACCCTCAGTACACCCAATAGAGATTTGAACCATGATCTCCCCGTCATCAACAATCTAGTCTACTGAGATAATAGTGCATTAGACCATGCAGCCAATGACGCGAATAATAAGGTAGATGAATATGAAAATGTGTATAAGTGACGTTTCAGCTATTAGAAAACGTCTGTGTTACCATCCAACTATGCCCTGCCAGAATAATACAGTTTCCATTTGCCTAACAAAATGGTTAAAAGTTTAATTTTACAGGATAATTACAGAACTTCTAACTAAAATTCCCTGACTTGTCATTTTTCCGACAACATTTTACAAATGTCCGTAATTTACCGTTTTTTCTAGTTTTCCTCAGTGAAAGATGATTTTTCCACCAATTGTGATGATCATATACTAAACAAACATTTTTATAAGTTATTCTTCCAGTATTAAATGTCTTAAGTACTATTTATGTCACTATGTAACTGTGGTATGAAAAACAAGCATTGAATAACCAATGTGTGTTATAATCCTATACTTGATCTAGGCAATCAAGAAACAAAAGTTATCAAATTTATTTTAGTGTTTAAGTATGAAATTAATGTGTTTGTTTAGACAAGTATTTAAATTCTGTGGTTTTTCCTAATGTTTTGTTAAATTCAATCCAATTTCCTGGTTTTCCCTGACTTTTCCAGATTTTACTCGGTTTACCTACCTGTAGCCACTTTGTTTTAGATTATAGAGCATACTAAAATAATGAAACTGATGGTTAAAAGGAGAAATGAACACTACAGGGTATAGTAAAGTGAGGTCTTAAGTTTAAAAAAGAATCCTAAATTTCTTATTTTAAAGTTCAAATTCATAATGAATTTTGTTTCAGAACCAAGTGGTCATTTTCAACAATTCTTTAAATAGTTTGTCAGTTTGGTATTTAAAGCAAAATAAGGAAAATAGACTGAAGAATTATCTAAACTACTGAAATTTCTCTGATAGTAAGAATTCATAAGGTTAGGTTAGAAACTCAAATATTTCATGTTCCAAATTACCTATGTGCTTTAAGGTTAAGCCTTTGATATGTTGTATTGAGTAATCTATCAGGTCTCAGAAGTTTCTAGTTGGGAAAAAGTTTATATTTTGTTGGCAAAATCTTTATTTCTTCCACCTAAAATAATAAGACAGTGTAGTTAATATAACCATAAAGCTGTGACTTATTTCTCATTTGGATATTATATGATCTTTAGTGATAACGTAAGGTAACATTCATAAATAGTCTTGTCTATGTTGTCTTAAAAACTAATTTGGTGATCACTAAAAAATAACAAAATGTGATAAGAGATTAGTAGGATTAGTGAACATATTCATAAACACCAGAAATAGGAGAGGCATGATTAGGGTAAAACCTTGTACCAAGAAAGTAATCTACATTTTATTTCTAACCCATTTTAACATTAAGCTGTTTGCATATTAACATTCAATTTTGGTGGTAAATCAAAGCTTATTTGGCTTTATTTTAAGTTTTTTTTATATTTGTACTAGTCATAATTATTACTAAAGCCTGTAGAATATAATACGATGTTAAACATTTCATTTTGTTTTAATATTTGAGGTTATAGGCCTATGGTACAACCAATCTCACAAAAAATGGCCTACCTAGAGCCACTTAGTTGTCTTGTACCCTAGGGTCATGGCCTGATGTACACTAAATATTCTATGTATAGTGGTATTTTATTTGCTTACTAGTTAAAGGTGTTTAATAATACACACCTTAGGAATGTGCCCTGAATTTAGCTAAACATGCAAATACAATTTAGCTAAAACATGGTTCCTTTTTAGATGTCAAGAAGTAAAAATGAAATAAAACATTCCAGACCTTGTACAGAGGATACAAGCTTAATAGGGGAGTTTAATAGGAGATCTACATCTTTTCTTTGTCATATTATAGTAAATAGGCCTACTTTTTTTTATCATCAATAGACACAAAAGCATATAACCCAAACGGGTATAATAAAGATTTTGTTTTAAATAGACACAAATGGAAAGTTTCTAATAATATCAAAATTAATTTTGTTATATATATATATATATATATTATACACACACAATTAAAATAAAACTCTTTACCAAACCCTTCCTTCACCTCTGATAAGACATCTTGTGAATGTGGGGAATGACCAGGCCTCCACCGTGGTTCGGATTCCACGTTAAACTGTAGGTCCTCCATTTCATCTCAACAATCACCCTACCATTACAAATTAGCGTAAGTGTGTACAACCCGAAGGGGTAGTAAGACGCGGTGCTAATAATAATAATAATAATATAGTTTATTTAAATTAATCATGTTAGGCCTATTTGTTACGAATTAAAAATTAATCCAACCTTACCTCCTATGTCTGAGATACTTGATTAAATGTTAATAAAAGCCAGGATAGGTATAAATTACAAATTTTTATTTACAGTTTAGTTATTTATATACTAAGCTGTCATGGTTTACATTGTGGAAAGGAGTGGTAACCAAAATGGTGCGACTATGGTATTTTATTCAGCTTATAAATCAATTAATTTATAATCAAAGAAAATATTTTTAAAGACTTTCTTTTTCATGTGTCAAATGTAATTTATAGTGTTGTCTGGTAGTGTTAGCTTTGCGAAAAAAAAAATACATAAATACAATAGTTGTGTACTATACCCATAGTAGCTTTGATGTGTGTAATAGAAGTAAAATAGAGCCTTGTATGATTGTGTCTGGAAATGCACTTATTCCATCTTATCTAATAAGGCTGTACATGACAAATTCAAAATGTTAATTTAGTCAGACTAGTGAAGGCAAGGATGTGATTTCCTAAAGTGTCTAGGTGATGGTTGAAAGAGAAGTAACAACATGGTTATGTTACCATTAATTGTATGGTATGGTTTAGACCATTAAGAATAGCACCGATCTTTTAATCTTAATTAATGAAAACATGCTCACTATGTAATAGTGTAAATAGACCTAACATATATTATATAGGCCTAAAATGTGTATGAGCAGTCGTCTTTTTTTTAAGCACCACGTCCTACTACTGGTACAGGTTATATACTCTCTTTATTAACAAAACTTAAGAAAAAACTCGATTAATATGTAATTATTAAATTTGCTATTATGAGGGTGCCAGGGCGCAATTATTTTATAAATATTTCAAGTGAAGAGTTTTGTAAAGCAAAGTTTGAACCCATGCGTAAAAATTATAAGTGTCCAAAATATTTAATTTTAAAATACTATGTTGTGTATAGTAACCTCAAGAAAATGCAGCGTGATACTGGATTATGGAAATTACTAATTAAGTCTGGGAGGTAGGCCTAGTGATATTTGGACCCCTTAAAGTTGTTAAAGGGGTGTGGCATTATGGGCAGCTAGTCAATCGAGTTTTAGATTTTATGTAAACATATTTTTACCGACCCTTTAAATAAATAAAAAAAGTCCATTAGATTGTATTAGGCCTATTTTATAGTTACAATATTTTGGGGCACCATTTAGTGACCTATTACAAGACCTTAAGCTTGTCCAAAATTACTATGTAAAAACACACACGATGACATCATAGATGGTAATCTTCCAAAACTCAGTTAAAAAATAAATCTGGCTGTTCGGCAAGTTGCTACTAGTGTAAGCTAGAGCGTTCGTGTCGCCCCTCCCTTTCCCCTTCCAAATGTTACTCTTTCATTTTCACGTGGCAGAGGTCCACCCATCATCCACGTGGACGACTCGCGAAAGTAAAGCTACACTACGTCGACGCGCACACCACATTTCAAGTGACAGATCAATAAGATTTAGTTCATTACTCACCTATATTTACAATCCGAATAGCTTCATCCTCTTCCAGGAATTTCAAGGCCACTGACACGTTCTCCAGTTTTTGGGAACGAAAGGTGGGTCGTTTAGTATGTTTCGGAAGCCGTTTTCCCGATAACACTTCGATCAACGTTATTAGACGCAAGCCGTCACTTAGATCCGTTTCCAGGTTCCCGATATGTTTGTTGACAGTTTTCAAATGTTCGTTCGCCCAACGAGTGAACGTATTCTGCTGAATCCGTTTCCATTGCGCGTCTTCTGCTAATTCTCTTTCTGTAGCAACCATCTCGTCTCCTTCTTCCAAACTGACATCCTCTTCACCCGGTTCATTCTTGTTATTCATGTTCACACAATTGTTTGGGGCTTTTTTTTTTAGTTGCTCGCGCTACCTGTTAGGGAATGTGAGAACTAGTTTTCACTGCGCCTGAAAGTCAAGCAACACCAATACTTTAAAATGTATGTAACGCTGTGCACCGTTTAACATGAATTGGATTAACTTGTTTCTTTGAGCACCTTTCTGCGCGAACTTCTCACGTAAGACTGAACTGAAGCGAGCCGCTCTGATCAGTGGTTGCTAAGAATAACCACTGTTCCCCCTCCTTCATAAAATGAAGAGCAGAGGAGTTCTTTTACTCACCACACTGTTTTCCTGTGTGTCCCACTTCCCCAGCATTTTGCAATAAGCTTGTCTCCCAAGCGTTGAACAGTTAAATCAACATTCCCAATATGGCATGAAACTACACAGAACATAATAGACAAATCGCTTGCCACTTCTTATATACATCTTGTCTGGATTATACTGACCCAAATACATCCGTGTCAAGCGTGAATTTATGGGGGGGCCACAGGGGGCATGTGCCCCTCTTAGATAGAATATGTTATTATTATTATTATTATTATTAGCACCGCGTCTTACTACCCGTTCGGGTTATACGCACTTACGCTAATGTGTAATGGTAGGGTGATTGTGAGATGAAATGAAGGACCTACAGTTTAACGTGGAATCCGAACCACGGTGGAG
>CABFVX010004936.1:22902-34058 GCA_902151425.1 Timema shepardi
CCCCCCCCCCCCCCTTTTACAATTTCTAAATTCATGCTTGTTTTCCGTGTCTGCGTAAGTGCTTGCCTAATTTTTAGAAATATTAGTAACTCAGCAGAAGAGCTTTTTTTTAAGCTGCATCTTACTACCCATTCGAGCTACTCGTATATTTACACTAATGGGGTAGGGATGACAAAGTAAAAATTTGCGTGGAGGGAGAGGGGGCAACAATTTAGTAAAACTTCAATACAACAGGCGGAGATTAAAACCACAACCTTCTCCCTGCTGTTACCCGCCTCGGTGGCGCAGTTGGCTAACGCGCTTGTCGTGTTGAGCTCTACTGCTGAGGACGGGGATATCAAGTTTCGAATCTCGGTCGGGTGAACTGAGTTTTTTTTTCCTAAATGATTTTCCACTCTCCCTCCACGCAAATGCGGGTTCACTTCCTCTAATTCAACCTTCCCAATTCCCAATCCATTAGAGTAATAAGTACTTAAAAGCGTATAACCCGAACGGGTAGTAAGACGCGGTGCTAAATATTATAAAATAAATTATTCTCCCTGTTATCGTCAAACCAGTCGAGACGAGACTGACCCCTTTGTTAAACACCCAACACGAGCGTCGTGACGGTGGGTACTACATATGGGAGGTAGCATTTTAGAAGAAATGTACTCGCATTTTGCATTTGTGGGGAGAGAGAGAGAGTGGGAAACTATTTAGGAAAAAACACCCCTAATATACTCGAACACCGATTTCTTCGTCAACGGGATTTGAGTCTAACACGAAAGTGACGCGTTACCACCGACGTGAGTTGCAATCAACGTTGATAACATTACACTTTATTAGTGGTATTCTTTTATTGGTGTGTTTTTTTATCACCGCGTCTTACTACCTGTCCAGGCTATACGCAAATATGATAATTACTCTAATAGGGTAGAGATAGGGAAGGAATAATTTTAGAAGCGCTATACCCGCATTTGCGCGGAAAGAGTGTGAGAAACCACTTAGGGAAAACCAATCTCATTAGACCCAATCAGGACTCGAACTCCGATCTCCCCATCACCAGCAGGCCAGTCTAACACAAGAGAGATTAGTGTTTACTAGCAGCTAGTAAAATCAATGAACTAGCGTCGTATGAACCCTAAACTATCAGCTAATAGTACACGCTGGTGTTTTACTAGCGGCTAGAACCCAGCTTGGTGGAGTAATTATCCAACGCGCTAGTCTCGTGTTGAGCTAGACTGCCGAGGACGAGGAGATCAAGGTTCAAACCTCGCTCAAGTGAACTGTGGCTGGTGTTTCTTAAATGGTTTTTCACTCTCCCTCAACGCAAATGCGGGCTTACTTCCTCTATATTCAACCTTCCCAATCCCTAACCCATTAGCGTAATTAGTACTTAAGCGTATAACCCGAACGGGTAGTAAGACGCGGTGCTAAGTATAATAATAATTATTATTACTATTACTACTACTAGCGGATGGCAGGGTTACCAACTTTCTAGTCTCAAGGGAACCTGAAATGGATTGTATTTTTCCCGTTATGATACTATAGTTTCTCAAATTAAATTTTTGAGCAAATTCTTATACAAAAAAAACAACATATTTTAGCACGGTATCTTACTTCCTATTCAGAATAAACGCATATATTAAATAATTACGCTAATAAGTTAAGGATGAGGTAGGTTGAATTTAGAGGAAGTTTACCCGTATTTGCGTGAAGAAGAGAGGCAAATTATTTACTAAAAAACACCCTCAGTACACCCGACCGGGATTCGAACCCCAATCTCTCTGCCATTAGCAGTATAGTCTATTGCACTTATATTAAATAAATGGTACAGTACATTTGTAAAGATTTTCCCACATAGTATATTATAGTTGATGACATAATTTTCAAAAATCAGCTAACAGTGAACAACTTTGTATGTATTCCAAGAGAATAAAGTACTCTTCAAATATAATTTTGAATAACAATCCTATATCTATTTTCTTTAATCGGTCATATGTGAAAATACCTCAAGTGATTTGATTTATTTTTTAAGCGAGCATGCACTATTATCAACGTTGCAGAAAGGTGGTGGTTTAGGGGGTCCAAACCCCCTGTAATGAGGGGTCCACATATGCATATAAAATCTTAATGTTAGAGTTTTGTACTTTTACTACAGTTTTAATTGTGTATGTTATCAACCAAATACTAGTTAATATTTTAATATTCACCTTCAAGATGAACCTTTTAAAGCTTCCGATTGTAAAATTAGCCCTGTCAACATTTCATATGACTTTATTTACCTACATTTAATATAGTGTTGGCCAACAAAGGACGTTCCTTGGGATGGGCCGAGTAAGTGGGCTCCAAGAAAAAGATGTAAACATGTTTGCTATCACCAGTAAGATCTTACTTTAGGAATTAACAAGAGAAAAAGAGCAGCTTAAATAAGAGAACACCTCTCAAATATGGAGTTTGTAGCTTATGTAGGTAGGTTTACTCAAGGTGGGTTTACTGCCCTTACCCGCCTCGGTGGCGTATTTGGCTAACGCGCTTGTCGTGTTGAGCTCGACTGCTGAGGACGAGGAGATCGAGGTTCGAATCTTGGTCGGGTGAACTGGGGGTGGTTTTTCCTAAATGGTTTTCCACTCTCCCTCCATGCAAATGCGGGTTCACCTCCTCTAATACAACCTTCCTAATTCCTAATCCGTTAGAGTAATTAGTACTTAAAGCGTATAACCCGAACGGGTAGTAAGACGCGGTGCTAATAATAATAATAATTATTATTACTAAGGAGTCAAAGCAAAACCACTGTCAAAATAATTAAGACCGTGATTCCAACTGTGATGACGGCCTACGCTAAATAAACAAAACTTGAGAATAATATAAATATGGTTTGGGGAAGGATAATCAAGGTACAAATGAAGATTTTGTGTATATCTCCACAAGAAGTTAATAACTAAAAAAAACTTCACAAGCTCACGTCCCATTTGTGCAAGAACGAATGTGGAACAAACGAAACTTTTTGCGGATCAATCCGGAACAAACGAAGAACAAACGATTGCAATCATAAAAAATTGAATTTTTAAAAGTGGGGGGGCCAACTTCACGGACGTCCTTTCCCCACCCATTATCTCAACACAGTTACTTACTCAAAATATCATTTTGTAACTATGAAAAGTTTGAAATCACAAATAAAATTTAAACAGCATTGCTAATTATTACAAGGTTGGGAAAGGTTCTGTTAGATTAGAAGTATCAGTGGTAAAATAGGGGTGGCCTATTGCTAATATTGTATTAATGTTAGTTATATAAAAATATGTCAAATCTTTAAAAAAAAAACCACACGTAGATATACGCTTGACACTTGGTTAGTAAAAGAACGAACAGCCCGAGACACCAAAAGAGGTAAGATTTATTTTATTCCCCCGTGTTTCACTAACTATTCAGGTCTACATTTAAGTAAGCCACTAATAATTAAGCTATTGTTGTTATAATTATAGAGGTAGAATGTAGATGAAATATACCCACACTTGCTTGGGAGAAGAGTGAGAGACCATTTAGAAAAAAAACTGCCATCAGTACACTCAGCCGGGATTCAAACCCCGACGTCCCTGTCGCTGGCAAACCAGACTTATAGATCTTGACCATCTGCTCACTGGTGCGGGTAGTAATAATGTCAATACTACTAATATTAACTATATTAGATTTACCTATGTGTAAGTTTCAAGCTTGCATTATTATTATTATTATTATTATTATTATTATTATTATTATTATTATTATATAATTTTGTTTACAAAACGCTTTATTCTTTTTGAACATCTCTAATTTTACTTTCTCATAAGACAATGAAATATTGTAATTATGAAAAAATTCGACCTTGAAATTATGATGAGTATTGACATTTAATTTGCCTCCGAACCCCCAAAAAAGTATATCTGGGCATTCTGTCTGTCCCTCGGTTTGTCTCTTTGTATCTGGTGCCAAAACCTAAGCAGTTTGATAGATTTTGTTTAGATTTGGTATCTACTTAGGCATTATAAATTAACTTCACCCGGTTTTTACGTGTAAATTCCAGCCCTTAGAATAAGGGTTGTTTATTGATTTTTTTTTTATTGAAATTTTTCGAAAATGGATTTAATAATTTTCTTGGTGTTTGTCAATAACTTGAATTAAATTATTGTACAAAGAGGAATTCACTTTTGTAAACTTATTTGGATTGATTGTTTCAGTTTAATAAAGTACAGTCATTTAATGGATAAAGATGGCAGTATATAGAAGTATGTTAACGCTAACGTTTTTTGGATGTGAAGCGTGGGTTTTTCAGGAGAAACACAAGAGCAAGGTGAATGTTATGTGTACTGTTTAATTGCAACTGTACTGACATTTGGGCCTACCTCGTATTTAGGTGCCATTGTTTTCACCAACTGTTCACTTTTAACGTTATCAATCCATGACGTCGTTTTTGTTATGACCCCACTAACATCTTCCCTTTTTTAAGACATTTCTTGGTGATATTTAGAGACAATTGCATACCAAGAATACACAACTTTATAGTTTATAAGATAAATAACACACTCACTTTCTAACTTAATCCTACTATTTAATTAATAAAAATGAAAGACAAATAAAAACAATAAATGAGTAAAAATAAACACTAATTATTTGTACAATAGTTTTATATCAGCCTCTACTCTGCTAACATGTTTAATTTGTCAGGCACTTTCATGAGCCTACCTGACCTAATCTTACTCTGAGAAGTGTCTTATTTAGATAGTTGATTATGATAGGGTTGTGGTAGGTGTATTGTCAAGGGCTTAGGACACTTTGATGGAGTAGCTTTTGGGTTCTTTGGTTCCGAATCTGGTATATTTAGTTCTGATGTTTTGTGTGTGTGTGTCGGTGGTTCAGCTGTAGGCTTGATCCATTCTTAGTTTCTTCGATGTGATCGGCCTCTAGCTTCATATGATCTGCCCCTTTTGGTACTAATCACTCTTCCCCTTTACCATTTGGTATCATAATCATTGAGAGAAGGCCATAATCGGACCTCCTGTCCTACCCGTAGCTCTGGCAGATCCTTGGATGTTTTAACATAGTATTTTTGTATTTTTCTTTTCTTGTTGACAAGGTCTTCATGCACATGTTCTTGAACTTTTGATTTAAGAAGTGTCTCGTTGATTTGGATCAGAGCTATGGTTCGTCGGAACATCAGTCTTTGAACTGGACTTGAATTTAACTCCATTTTCGGGGTGTTTTGCCCATCAAGAGTGGCTTTCCAGATGTCTGTCTTCGACCTGTTGGATTTTTTAAGGACTGTTTTGGCTATTTTAACAGCCGACTTTACTTTGCCATTGCTTTGGCCATGATATGGAGCTGACGTTGAGTGATAAAAGTCCCAATCCTGAAAGAATGCTTTGAACTAAGTCTCTACAAATGATTTTGCATTATCGGATATAACTACTGATGGAATCTCATATCTGCTAAAATTTCTTTTAATACACTCAATGATATTTGATGAAGTAATGTAAGATAATTTATCTATATCCCAGAAGTCAGAGTAGTAATCAACAGTAATCAGTTTTGAAACCGACATATGTCCATACCTACACGTTGCCAAGGAAAAGTTGGTACTCCGTGTGTTTGGAGTGATAACTTTAGCTGTCTTCGAGAAAACTCATTACATGCTTGACATGTTTTGATTTGAGTGGTAATGTCATCTGCCATGTGTGGCCAAAATAAGGCATCACGCGTTTTTATAAGACTTGACTCTACTCCAAGCTGACTGAGGTAGATATTTTAGAGCATTAGGTGCCTTAAGACTTTTGGAATAATAACTCACTGTCCACGGGATATGATTCCACCCTGAAGACTTAATTCATTCATGTAAGGCCAATATTCACGGATGAGGAGTGATGTTGAGTTTTTTTAGTTTGTCCATCCTTCTAAGGAATGGTGAGATAGCTCTTGTAGATCCGGGTCTTTATGTGTGCTAGCTTGTATGTTAGTCAATGTTGTATTCATCACATTTATATTTTCAGACATGTTGATACGCTCTATCTCTTCTGATAAACGTGTAGTCTGCTTTAAATCAGGATGACAAGCTCGTGACAATATATAAGAGACAAACATGTTTTTTTCTGGTTTGTAGGCTAATTGATGTACCATGCAGACGCAAAATCATCCGTTGAAGACTTTTTGAAGCAGTCGGCAAAGATTTTCTAAATATATTCTCTACAAGTTTATGGCCAGATTAAATTGTTATATTGTCTTTGCCATATATGTATTGGTCGAATCTCTCACGAGCAAACACTATACCTAGTGTTTCTTTTTCATTTTGGGCTTAGTTCATTTTTGTTTTTGTTAACGATCTTGAAGCAAAAGCTAAATGTTGCCCTTCTTGTAATATTATTGATCCTAGTCCTTTTATACTTGCATCATTCTGTATCGTAACAGGTTTATTTGTATCGTAGAACTGGAGAACTGATGCTGAGGATATTAAAACTTTTAGTTTGGTAAATGCCCTTTCCTGTTCAGTTGCCCACTTAAATTCAGTCTTAAGCTCTCAGCCAACGTAGTGGTTCACATACTTCTGATAACCTTGGTAAACATTTATCTAAGTATGTCACGATACCTAGAAACTTTGTAATTCTTGTACATTTTCTGGTTGAGGTATTTAAGCTATCGCACTTACTTTCCCTGGGTCTGGTCTAATTGCTTCTCGTGATATCACATGCCCGAGATAGGAAACTTGATCTAATTTAAATTTTAGTTTTGTAGGATTTAATTTAAGATTAGCTAGACGAGCATGGTCTAACAATATTTGAAGATTAATATAATGGTCAACTATAGCATCTTTGTCTTATTCGCCACTTCCATACACTAGTATGTCATCAGCTACAGTATAAATTCCCTTCAAGCCGTCAAAGATTTCATGAAGACTGTAACGTACGCTTCGGAACTGCCCTTCGTGTGACGTCAATTGTGACGTACTAAAGTTGGATGCCCCTTATCGAGACGTCATTTGTTACGTTCTGCTGGAATGCCTTCACGTTGAGCGCCATTTTAATTTACTAACTTCACTTTGGTTTGAAGAATATATATACTACAAATAAATGTCTTCGAAAATAGATACTTTTGTATACACTTTAATGGTATAATGTATTACATATCACTGTTGTTTGAAAAAGAATAATGGAAACCATTTAGGTAAAAACACCTTGGCCGTGATTCCAAACACAACCAAGCTAACATTATCAAACTATACGAGATTCATGCTGTAATGTATTACACATCTCTCTCGTCTACCGAAGAAGAGTAGAATGACCCGTCTACCAAGCTAGCGTCCTCTTGAGTCGAGCCGTGTGAACCCCGTAGTTCACACCCTCGAACCCAGACCACCCCTTGCTTTCTTTCCATCGACCAATGGGGTTAGTTTTTAATTAGCGCGCATTTAAGAAAACAGACGCGTTACTCTGCACCTGCTATTTATTTACTGCGTATTACAACCCGGAAACAAAAACGATGCTTCTGACACGTGCAGTTAAAATAAAAGAAAAAGAAACATGGCCGTAGTATAGAAAAGATGAGTTTACTTTATATTAACTGAAAAGAAGAAATATTAATATATTTACTTTAAAATATGATCCCGAATATTAAAAAGACAGGAAAAATCGATATCATTACAAGACGTCTTTGATATTATTCACTAGCTGTGAATACACTAAAAGGTAGGATGAACCACTTGTACCTCCCAAAGGATGTCTAAAATTTTGTTAAGTCACTACTGTCTTGTCTAGTTGAATAT
This sequence comes from Timema shepardi, assembly GCA_902151425.1. Taxonomy (NCBI): domain Eukaryota; kingdom Metazoa; phylum Arthropoda; class Insecta; order Phasmatodea; family Timematidae; genus Timema; species Timema shepardi. The sequence continues at coordinate 30,671 of CABFVX010004936.1, forward strand.
GCCAGTATCCAACTTTAGTGTCCACTACTGTAAATATTCTTTCCTTTGTCAGATATGGCATGATTTCTTCAATTATTGGCATTTTGAACCCAGACCTCCTGAGAGATACATTCAAATCTCTGGGATCTAAGCAAATTCGAAGCTTTCCGGCTTTGTCAAATATGGCCAAGTTAATGATCCTTGAGGTTGGGTTTGTTATTTTTTGTATAGTATTATTTTGTTAAAGTTCATTTATTTTTTCTTTGGGCTATTCTCTTAACGCAACTGATATGTGTCAAGGGTGCTACTTCACTGGAGTAACTGTAGGATCTATCTCTAGCTTTGAGATGTCTTGTTCCTTCGAATAGATCTTTGTATTTATCCTTTACATCTTGGTGCATCAATCCCATTCTCCACAGATATATTACTTATAAGATGAGCTTTCACCCTAATTAGACCTAACCTAATATAATCTTCTGACCCTACTAATGGCTTTTATTCAGTGTCAAGAATGGGAAAATTAAGCCATTATTCGTATTGTTGTAAGTGCAATATACCTTTGCTACCCCTTGTGATTATACCGTTTCACCATTGTAAAATGTCAATATTATGTTTGATTTGGATAATTTGAATGCACTATCCTTTTCTAGTGTATCTAGGGTTTTCTTTCCCATACCATTGCAGGACGCTCCACTATCTGTTTGACAATTTCTTTTGTCTTCGTCTTGCCTAAAGTGGATAACTTTAACGTTGTATATAACTGTTTCATCTAGTTTATTTGCTGCACTCTGTACAATATGTCGGTATCGTTAAATGATTTTGTTCCCTGGTAAGAGTTTGTACCGTCAATTGTGTTCATATTTCTCGCTCTACAACATTTACTAAAATTATTTTTCCTCTTACACTCGTCTCACACCAGGCACTATGCTGGTCACTTTTATCGGTTAAATTCATGAGAACCAGCACAAAACTTGCATTTTGAAATGGGTGAACTTGACTCTTCTTTATATTATTCACTTCTATATTGACTGCTAGGTTTGTTATTATTCCTTTTTTGACTCAAAAATATTTTCTGAGAATTTGGTCGAATTTTTGGTAGCATTTACATCTTCCTCCTGATGCGAAATTTTCCTACTCTGTGCATCAGCTAGTTCCGAGGTTTTACAGATGTCCAACGCAGTTTCAAATGCTAGATATGGTTTAGGAATTAATCACTTCCTAATTTAATTATTTTTAATTCCTACTACAAATTGTCCTCAAAGAAACTCTTCTATTTTGGAATTCACATGTTTTAGCTAAACGTCTAACCCTACATGAATATTATTAAATATGTTTCTTTATCCTCTTGGTCAGCTAAGTTGAAAACAAATCTTTCATATATGATGTTTCTCTTGGGCTTGAAATACTTGTATAAATGGTCAAGAATGCCATTTGTTGTTTTATGTTCCATATCTGAAATTGGCAAGTCTTGTAAAATCTTAAACGTTTCCGGACCTATCGTCGATAACAAAATAGCTACATGGATAGTTATAGGTGTTCCTTTTTGTTTATTTCAGCAGCTATCTCTTAATTTCCCCATGTTGAACGGAAAAACTTCAATTTTCCGCCAAGTTGGAACCATCGACATTCATAGGCAAAGGAATTGGTATAGAATACATTGTTTATGTGTGTTAAAAACAGTAATTGAATGTAATGATAAAATAGGGACTACCAATTTGACGCTTGCTCAATTGTTGAGTGGCATTGATTAAATATGTTAACCTTACAGTATCTATGTGTACAAATTATTTATATTTTAGTTTAATAATGTTCTGTCAACGCACTCCAGTAGGCTGTGAAGAATCTCAACATTTTCCTGACGCCATTTTACTTAGGTTATTTGATATTCATAAACATTAGTTTTCCAAGTTAAAAATATATTTTCAGGATTAAAATAATACCCGACAAATCTTTTAGTATGAAATGTTGATGTAATATAAACTCCAACTCTAATGTGTATAGTTATATAAGTTTTAGACGTTCCAACTCTCGATTGAAGCATGTGGCGTTTGAATCCATTGTTCTTATCTCGCCGGCAAGCTCATGTATTTAAATAAATATTGTACTCACACTTTAAAAAAAATCACAAAAATAAACTAATAAGCCTATCGCACGCACTGGTATACTTCACACACTTTTTTAAATTAGTAAACGCTGCCACCATGCTATGCATACTGTTTCGTTACAAATGTATTGACATTTGGGCAGTGGCGTATTCTCTGGGTATGCAAGCCCTAAACCACATATCCAAAATGATATGGACTAGTTTTTTGTTTAAGTCAATGCTGTCTGTGTGAACTGTGTAAACACTAATGTTTAAATGGTTAAAAAATTATACATGTAATGAATTATTAATTTTAAAACTAATATTGGTTCATATTCCAAGAATATTGTGTTTTGAGTAATTATTATTCCAAAAGGTTATATCTTGCACAATAGGAAACCCAGGCCTTGCTACTTGAAAAACGCAGGGCACGCTAGAGAGGCTCTAATGTAGAGATGTTCGATCTTAGATCGATCTTTTATAAAATCGATTCTTTCCCCTCGATTAGTCGATTTTTTTGAATCGATTCAAAGGCCTTGATCTGATTCACGTATCGATTCTTTTTCTAGCGATTTCTAAAAGATCGAATCTAAAGATCGAAATAAATCAAAATTTCAAATCAATAGAGGAAAATTTAATTTTGTTGGCCTTAGGAAATGTTTTGTTGACTATTAGTACTAGGAAAATTTCGAAACCAAGTCTTTCAATCTTGGGCTACTAATTAGTTATTATTTGTCTTTATTTAGTAAAGTGAAGAGAATAATCCACTGATCTGCACTTTTCACGTCTAGGTTCTGTAAATGATCACATCACGTTTTTATTCTGTGATGTATTTATGGTGACGTGTTGACCAAAAAATCAATAGTTTGAAAGTATTTCGTAAAAACCTCACTTCCCCATAGAGTTTTAGTAGTTATAGAATGCTTACACCTACAATCGACACTTCCACCAAGCTAGTGATTCCCAAGTTTTGAGACACACCCTCCAACAAAAAGTTGTGAGGTTTCCTCAAGATGGATGCCAACAAGCGTGTTTAGTTTTAGTACAATCACTAGTTCTCGAACAATTAATTCAAACAAATAAGGTGTACTGATTTCACAGTTTCTGAAAGATTAATTCGCTGCTACCGAGGAAAGAAAATAAGTGCGTCCCTCTCTGGGGTCTAGTGGTTAAGGTCCTGGTTTGTCTCCAATATATAGCCTGATTTTCTTAAGAATCTTCTGGAAGCTCCTGAAACCCCAATCTCCCTTTTTATTTGGAGGGCAAAAACCTTTAAAAAATACATAATTTTACTAACTGCCTTCTTCCCCTCATATAAATATGGTT
>CABFVX010004936.1:34525-51339 GCA_902151425.1 Timema shepardi
GCCACCCCCATCCTCGGTACATTTTGACACTTCCCCGCTCCTCCACTCAATACATTTTGACGCCGCCCCCACCCTCGGTACATTTTGACACTTCCCCCTCCCCTTGATACAATTTTGACGCCTCCCACACTACTCCCCTCAATACATTTTTGCTGCCCCCACTACTCCCCTCGGTGTAAATTTCTAGGTGCGCCTCTTTTGGTTAGTGTAGAGCAAACTTTATTTACATGAATCGTTAGATCGATATTTGGAAGATCGATTCAATGCACTAGATTTTTTGCCTGAATCGATACCACGTTTCTTGATCTAGATCGATCCATAGAATCGATTCAAAGCCCATGAATCGAACATCCCTACTCTAATGACCTTTCCCAATATCTAGGGGGTGGCAACACATTCCTTTCCGCTCGCCCATAAGTAATTGACCAATGAGCTCGGGTTTTCACAATCCAGGTCACGCTGTTCCTGTGAAGCAAGCTAAGCATTGTGCCAACTATTGAAAAAAGATTCAAGATCACAATGTTTATTTATTAAGCTAATTTAGTATAGTTCAAGTAAAAATACATAAAACAGATATGTAATTAATTCTATTAATTGTAAAATGATACTTTACGTCACAAGCTTTAAATTATACACTAATTAAATACATGAATTTATGTTTAGGTATTCTAGTCACATGCATGATCATGTATGTGGCAAACACATTTAACCAATCTTTCAAATTTAGGCATGTCAGCACTGATAGAGTGTCGGAAAGAGGAGGGGGGGGGAGTTAAGACGGGTGATGAGGCTACTTTAACCGTTGTTGTTGGTAATTCTTGTTTTTCTTTAGTAGAAAGGATCGTGGAGTTTTAATAGTGTTCTTTTAGTTGTTGTTTTACATTAACGACTTATTAGTCATTGTGATTTTATATAATTATACATCAAAGAATCCCAAAAGTCAGGAGTGTGAGTTCACCATTTCAAGACGATTTAGAAGGAAAAGGTTAGATAAAATATATTGTATTATAATTTACTTAATCAGTGGTGCACCCAGCCATTTACTTGGGGGTGGGGGTGCGGCATTCAATCAAGGCTGTAGCAAGAATGACATTTTGAGGGAGAGAGCGGGTTTGGGGTTGCACAGCCTCCTAAGCCCTGAAGGCCGAGAATATTAATGAATATATTATTTGCTTTTATAAATAATTTTGAGTAGTTTTAAAGCAATTAAGTAATTTAAATAGTACATATGGTATCAAAGCTATTATTTGTATGTTTTTTTCAATTGTTAATTTTGTGTGTAGCGGTAAACATTTTGAATATTAGGCTTGAAGTCTGAAGCCTGGTCTTAAAATGCAGCATATATATTCGACACATCTTTAATGTTAGTTATATTTAATATTATTTACATTTCTATTAACATTATTTGTGGTGTTGGTGAAAGAGGGGGAAGGGGGTCAAATGCCCTGTTTGCCTCTCTCCCCCTTGGGTGCACCATTGCTTACAGCAAAATATATTTGTAAATATCTTAGCAATAAATCAATGACGTATCGATAGAGTATTAATAGTCCGAGATAATCTCCCCTATGTTAGTCAGAGTTTACACATCTAAATAGCTTCTGTAGAGTAAATTATCAAGTTGGGAGACTCGTTTGTTTCCAAGCAGCATTGTGTGAGATAAGTTGGCTTTAAGAAATAGTTTTAATTGCAACGTGAGTTGGACAATCCCCCTGATTCCCTCTCACCAAGATCTGATGGACGCTTGATCGATGTATCACTTACATTTTACTCTTATTATGATTGTTTGCTTTGAGTATTACTGTGTGCTTTTAATTACACTAGGCTAATTGAATAGGGTCTGTCTCTCTTATGCATTCAGAAATGTACTCATACCACTTCTAGCCCCGTCATTAATATTTACTTAAATTTTTAACCATGTAGATATCATTAAAATTTGAGGACCACCTATGCGGTCTAGTGGTCATAGGTTCTGGCTACGGGCCCAGAGGTCCCGGGTTTGATTCTCAGCGCGTCCAGATTATCTGGGAAGCAGTGGGTTTGGAACGTGTTAGATTCAGCCTAGAGTGAATAAATAAGGAGCTACTCGAATAAAGTAGTAGTGGCTCCGGTATAGAAAGCCGATCTTAATGGCTGGAGTCATCGTTGTGCTGACCAACATGTAACATCCTCTTTCTCTGTTCTTTACCTCGTAGCAATAGGCCACTTACGAAAATACTACAAGGATAAGAGGGAGTAAACTAACATAATAATATTAAAGAGAAAAACGTATAAGCAAGAGTTAAATGTAAAGAGTAATTTAATTCATTCAATAAATAATTCAAATAACAAACAGTAATTTAAGTGGCCTTAAACTCTAAATTTATCTAGTAGAACGAAGAAAAACATAGTTGATTACATTAATGCTAAAGAAGATTAATGCAATTAGACCAAGTTAGCATTATAAACAATAACGCTATTAAAACAGTAAATAACCAATCTATCCAAGAAAAATATAAAAAGCTTGAAGAGCCTTTCTAAATTGTTACAAAAGCGTCTGAATATCTACAGACATTACGAAAACAAACACGAGAGTTTAACACCTCAAACCTAATGTAAACTCACGCGGGACTACTTGAATCGGCATCGTTCAAATACAAAGCCTACAATTGATATTAAATTAAAGAACTATAACGTCCCTATTTATTTGGGTGCCCGGTAGCCAACCCTAACTACTACACTACCGGAGCACCCTAGGGAGTTACATGGCTAGGATGGACCCCGAGCGGTAGGGGTTGGGATTGATGGTTTGTGGAGAATGAGGCTAGCGAGTTAGTCCAAGAAGATATATTTATTACTCTAGATAGATGCTAACTACTACATAAGTATGAGGTAATCCCCGTGACGAGGAAGCACGCGTGATAACGGGACTCGTGAAAACTATCCAGAGACCCGAGATCGACCCTCCGGCAGGGGTGAACCGCCAGATCACATGTTATATCATAATCCCGTCTAACGGCAACTCTACCACTCATGCATCCAGCATGGCTTCCAACATTCAACAACCGTGTGTTCTTCTCACACACAAACATGCTGATCTCGATTCACACGAGTCCAAAGGTCCATCGGTCGCACCATGCTCGCTCGTCAACAGGGTGCAAGCTATATGAGCTATATGCTGTTCTCAACAGAAGGCAACCCAATACTCTTGACTTCCAAGGAAATGTATAAGCGTGGGTTAACCTCCTGCCAGAATAAGCCTTAAAATAATTATGCTCTTACAGAACATTAGAAGTTTGCCAAATTTCTAATATATGCGATGGATAGCCAAATTTATGTTACACAAAATATTGAAATGTATATAAATGAATGTAAATGTACAACAACAAAAGCTAGGATAATACGAATAGTCCAGATAATTAAGATACATAATTTTAATATATTTCAATTAACATTTCGTTAATTTAGAACATCAAACATTGAGAATTTACTAACATCATTAAGAAACAATCCCTTAAGTGGAGACACAAAACTGAAGTTACTTTTAGTTAGAAAATAGTATTTAAATAATGCTCGTATCTAATAAACAAATATCAGCCTATCTCGACTATAACAAAATTAAATTAAATAGTTAAAGTTCCATAATTCAAACAAAAAATATTTGCAGAGTATTATAACTTTCTTTCACAGTGTCCAGATTTTTGGAAATCGTCTCCTGACGATATAAAATAATAACCACAGTCCATACATCATGGCGTCGATTTCACAAATACATTACAAATATATATAACGGAGTTCCATCCTCGATGATGACGAGTTCAAAAGTAGAATATTAATAATTCTAACAGAGGTCTATCCTCTACAGTGCCGAATTCAAAAGTCTAATAAAAATAAAAATAAAAGAGGTCCATCCCCTATGATGCCGAATTCAATAGTCGAATAATATCTTCCCAACATCCATGTTATATAGTGGTCTACTGCGTAGATATTAGGGTAGGAATAGTCCATTTTAAACCGGTGACGTTGCAGCGTGGAGGGGCATGCGATCTTGAGCACGTCCGCCAACTTGCTTGTAGGTCGCTGATTGGTCATCCCGCTTCGTATAGACGCTTCTCGGATTTGTTATCCAACATCTTTTTGACTCATTGGCTGCTGACGTCAGAGAACAGGTGATGGTTGCACCAACCCACCCACGGAGGGCAGCCATCTCCGTGTACTCTTTTCGCCAGGTGTGCAGGAAAACCGCCCATCAGATGAATCTAAGTCAGCCAGGTCGGGACATCAAGTGTTGATACATCAAGGCAAGGTTGCCCTGCTCCTCGATTTAGTACGTTCTGAAGTCAGCCAGGTTACTAGGCTGTGCAAGCCAGTTTATCCAGAGGGTACGTATATGAACAGTTTATACTGTAGAAAGTTGATGGTGAATTATATTGAACGATATTGTTTATATATTGCTTGAAGTGACATGGAACTACAATAGTGAAGAATACTATTGTAGGTGATTTGAATAAATTTCGACGTTTCTTGGAGTGGGTAGTATGAATCGGACGATAGTCTATGCAGCATCGGGTTGGATGGGTCTTCAATTGTACAATACAACCCTTGTATTGTTACACTCATGACACCCTCTATCCTCAAGAGTTGGCACTAATTTGCCAAACAGTTTTGTATTTACTCGGTAGGTATTGCCTGAATGTGGGCTGACACCATGGAGTTACTTTTATTACATTTTGAGTGGATGGTAATCATCATTATGGATAAACAGAGCCCTACGTTTGTGGAGATCGCGTTAATTCGCGAATGTTAGATATGGCATTTTTTCTTTCAGATGTTCACATTTCAGGTTACCCTGATTGCAAATATATGCTCAGAATTGTCGCGATAATTCGCGAAATCGGCGTTTTAGCGCGATATTCGCGATTTTAAATGATGTCCGCGATAATCGCGATTTAGTCGCGATTTTCGGCATTCGCGCTAATATTTTGGGATATTGAAAAATAAAAATTGAAAGTTTTGATGGAAGAGAGTGATGGCATCGAAAGTTTAAAAATTGAGAATGTGCTGCTAGGGCTGAAGACAGACAGTATGTTCAGTGACTTCGCAACAAAGTGTTTGCAAGCGTTGTGGCTGCCGATTTCAAATGCAGATTCAGAACGATATTTTTCTAGGTATAGTTTAGTAGTAACAGACCGCAGAACCACAATGAAAGTGGATAACATTGTTACCAGCTGCATGTTGCAGTTTGGTGATGTTGAGTAGTTATTTTGTATTTTTCTAGCCTAAATTGAGATTTAAAAATATAGTCACAATTTTTGTGAAGTAACAAGATGATTTTTGTGTAATATTTTGTCTTTGTGACTTGTACATACTTTTCCCGGACCAGCTGCCGCTAAATCTTACTTTTTTAATAAGTTGACAGCACATTTTTTTGCGGACTAGTGTTTTTTACCGTTTTGTCCAAACAAAATGTAATTTTTGGTTTTCACTTCAATATGTTTAGTTTACCTGTTTCAAACATTGTCCTGGAAGTCTAGTTTTAACCCAACAAAGTCACCTTAATCACGAAAGTTTGGTAAAAACCACTTTTTTAACGCTTTTGTCTTAATTCGATAATTTCGTCGCAAAAATAGGATTTTTGTAATTCACCGCTTATTCACCGCTTTTGGGAAACTTAAAAACGAAATTGGGTTTTTTATTCACAATAAAAGTAGGGCTCGGTGGATAAATGAAAGAAGAGCGAAATGGGAGTGGAAGAGAGGGGTCTCAAATTTTCCCAAGATAGCATACAGTTAAAGGGAAATAATAAATGTTCGAGAACCACTGTTCTATATGAACACATCTTCAAATATATCCTTTGAAATAATCCTTTGACGTTCTTGGAAAACGGTGGTTGAGGGTCCTCGGCCCCCAAATTTCCGTTGCAACTTCTAGAGTACAGCATACCTATTAATTTTTCCAGAATACGCCACTGCATTTGGGCCTACTCGCATGTAGGCGCCATTGTGTTCACCAACTAGAGATGTGTCGTTCTCGACAAATGGTTTAAATTGAAGGGCTCCTCTAGGTGAACGAGTCGAACTAGTTCACCTTATCGGTGTAAACTAGTTCGAATTGAACGACACAAGACAATCTGGAGACTCTTCGGCCGACCTAGGCCGCAAAAATAAAGCGATAAGGAGTCCCCCCCCCTTGTTTAGCAAATATGCCTCCTCTGTGTCCCCCTCTCGTCTCTAAAGTCAAACAATAAATAATATTGTCCTCAAAGGTAGAAGTGGTCATTTTGATAAAGGCTACAAGAGGCAAATACAAATGCATCCTTAGAAACTCACATATTTTAAAACTATCACTACCCGGGTGGTCTAAGTCAGCGCACCGCAACCTACGGCCACTCTCTGAATCCGTGGCGCCGATTGATTCTATCTGGCCCGCAAAATATTGTTTTTATAAAAATATACTAATAGCTAGTTACTCTATGAGAAATATGAGGTTGAAATGCATGTATACTTCCTATATATACTAGGTATATATAACCTTACTCATCCCTAAGCCATTAGCGTTATTAAGCGTACCAATATCCCAGAAGGGTATTAAGATGCAGTACTAAATAATATCAATAATCGAACAATTGTTGCTGTATTAGCTAATCTCTTTTTGAATATAATTTGTGTGATATTTTAAATATAATTTTGATTTTACTTTAATCTTATCAAAGCTATTTGGAAAATAACCCATTTATACTTACACAAAAATAACACTAATTGAAAACAAATTCAAATATATTAAATATGTTTTATTTTACTTAAATATCCTTGTTATTACAAAAAAGAAAATTATGATTTAGCTAAACTTTAAAACTTACTCAATATTTTCCCCAATACACATAAAACCTTTTATTTGCAGCAATGTTATGCATGTCAACTTTTGTGATAAAGCACTTTTATATTTGCTAACTTCATGTTTCTAAGCGAAAACACCTTTTCACACACGTATGTACAATTTCAAAATGTCATAATCACAAATTTGAACAATACTTATATAAAAAAAAGAATCAGACCACATTATATTATATTATTGGTTCATCAAAAGGTCTGTGCGCTGCACAGAATCATGGATCGGTCCACACGCGTCTCGCGGAACACAAGTATATATGCCTGTGATAGGTTAACTTGCCTACGAGTTAAGGTTCAAAAACTAAATTTCTGATATATTAGATGATTTTAATCGGTTTCTTCTTTGCTTTAGGACGTGCCCTGTTTTCGAAAATACACAGAGCACTGAAGTAGTCACAATTCACAATAGGGTCAGCACAACATCATTGAGTCGAGGATAAGTCATTTTTCTCGCCTTCCCTCAGGTCAAGGGAGCTTTATCGTGGTTTAATAGAGGTTCCTGTAAATATTTGTCCAACTCAATTATTCCTGCTGCGGTTGGGTTATAAACGGCAGTACTTATTTTCACTTCATTATCAAAGTCCTCCCATAAAGACGATGAAGTGAAAGTAGAGTTGGTTGGTTGTACTAGTGGTATTGCCTCAGCAGAATTTTCTACCTCTATGCGGATTCTGTACACTTTTTGTCTGAGGGAAGTATAGGCAGTATTATACTAACTTCTCATTGGTGAGCCCAATCTTTTAAATCTAGTGTCAAGAAGTGTTACGTGGGCGATAAGATCATTATCTTCAATGTTATTGAAGCGTTTGTTTAGCCAATCTGTCAACGTCCTTACAAAATGACTTATTTCTGAAGGCAGAGTTATGTCTCTGGTGAAGAGAATCATTTTATTGTTCATTCCCTCAACAAAAAGAATTACTTTTGATAAGGAAACAGTTTTTTCATAACTAATTTCCTCAGTGACCTTTTGAAATACTTTAAGTACTTCCGCAGCTTTTTCGGCTAAAATTAACTAATGAGGCGATAATTTTTCCAAGTCACATTGCACAATAGCTAGTGTAGAAACAATCGCGTCTTCCACTTTTATTATTATTCTGTTGAGAATATCAAAGGTCGAGTTCCGTCTCGTGACAACATCTTTTTAAAATTTAAGTTCTGGAAATTCCATTTGCTCCTGCACAGAGTGCAATTTTGAAACGGCATTGGAACTTCTCTTAAAATGTTCAACTATAGTGCTGATCGTTGTAACCACGTCATTTAGATTATTTCACAGTGATGCCTACACAACAAAGTTAACACAATGGGCAAAGCATGGTAAATGTCCCCAGCTACTAAGCGGCATTGCAGCAGTGATGTTAGTAGCGTTGTCACTTAATACACAAAATACTTTCTTTTCAATACCCAATTCTTTCACTGTATACTTCAAATGACCAGAAAGATTTTCGGCAGTGTGTCTATCATGAAAAACAATACACTCTAATAGTAATGAACGGATCTCACAACAATCACTGTTTACGGCGATATAGCTCTCATTGTTGAATGAGATCCATGACTCTGTGGTAAGTCATACTTCTGAAACTTATTTCAGATTCATTTTCGTTTTCTTTGAAGCTGACTGATACAGTTGTGGGACTAAACTAGAAGAAACAGTTTTATTAGATGGAAGGATATAACCTGGACAAAGCATGTTGATAAAAATGTTGAACTCTGGATCCTCAACAATACTTAGTGGGTGGTATTCTTTGACTCTCATTTTGATCAGCTTTTGATATAATAATGTTGATTGCTGAGATGGAATGGGTCTCTTGATACTAACATGGTCTAGTATATTAACCTGTCGCGGCAAAGAGGCCTGGTTTGACGTGGACGCTTGGTTAATGCCTGAATTAACTTTTTTTTTATATATAATAACTACATCGTCGACAGTTTGCTCACTAGCTAAGTTTAATATGGAATGATCGACTTATGGTATTGTAATATGAGGAGACTCACTTCTAAAAATGGGGACAGCAGGGTGTTTTGCTTTAAGGTGTCTCATTAAGTTTACGGTAGAACCACAAGCTACACTGACGATATGTGAACAATACTAGCACTTTGCTATTTTGTCTTCTATTTCGGAAAAGTGATCCCAAAGTTTACTATTTTTTCGAAGCATTTTATTTTTAAAACAAATATATTTACATTTAAATACAATTATACTACTGAATAAACTACGTAATTAATCAAAATATATAAAGTGCTACTTTAAAGAAGTTTTAGAGTTGATTCACGAACATTAATAATACGGTAGTAATTTAATTAATAAACTTTAAAAACTTTTCCCTGAAAGCGGCCTTTGATGTGAAGGGAATAACTAATTTACTTGGTGTGTTTCTCCAATTGGTACCGATAGCTGACTGATTGAAAGCTGTGGGGCGTTCGCGAATGAAGATACACGAACGATGTTTAATCTGTCACGAACGAAGAGCCACTAGCTGAAGTTCGGTCGAACGTGAACGATGAACTGCAAAATAAGTATTCGTTCGCGAATGACTGAATAATGTACGATAAAAATGAACGGCCCATTTCACTGAACTGTATCACTTTGAGCCATTCCCAACAGTGAGCCGTTTTACTCCTCTAATAAACTAAAATAATAAAATGTATCTATCTAATATTTCTCTGAATATGTTTGCTTTTCTGTCATCAAGGAAATTATCCTAAAATGATTAAATATTGTCAAATAATTCATATTTTAGCAATAAGTTATGTGTTTCTAGATTATCTAATTCAAGATGGTTGTGTCATATTATTTCAAAACTTTTAAATAGGTTCACAATAAAGTGATTTGGTTAGTTGTGTTTTATCAATAGTTTCATCGCATATTTTTGTCTTGGCATGAAGGATATTATATTTTTAGATTTACTAAGGTTGTCAGCAAGTAGGCCTAGCCTACATGTTATAAATTGTGACCATGGTACTCAATTAATTAAAAATAATATATTAATTTAGTTCTACGGGTTTGATAGTAAAATAGTTTTTATATAAATGCCGATGTATAAAAGTATTGCAAAAGAGTTCATTTACAAAATACGTAGCCTCAAATAGGCGAGTTTAGGTAGGAGACAACTTTTAAGCTAAATCCTAATAAGGTTAATGATTATTAAAGTTAACTCTTTTTATTGATTGATGTAAATATTTATTTATTCCACGAGGTTTTTAAATTTTAAAATATTGTCAGCGTGTGTGTGAGAGACTGGGGTTTCTCATATTTTAAGGTGATATCCTTAGTCCCAGAAAGATTTTTCCTGCAAAGAATTCGATTTTTAAGAGGACTTGTTTTTTCCCCTTAATTTAATTTATCTTGTGTCTTTACTTTGGTGTTCATTTTCTATATTTTCTTTTTATATTTTCTTTCACAGACAAGTTTTACTGAAATAGTGTTATCAGGATCTCAACTGTATCGCTCTTTATTTGGTAAGTAGGCCCAGGCTTATTTTTCTTAATTACCTTTAATCTTATCAAAAAATTGAACCAAAATACAATAAAATTGGCCTAGTGTAAATTATTTATTACAATTTTTGAAAATATGGGTATCTCTATAAATAAAGCTATATAACTTGATTTTATATTTTTTTAAAACTCAAATGTAATGAAAATGGTGTAAAAAGCTATATCAAGTGATGTAACACATTGAAAATATATTAGTTTGTGATATTCTTCCAAACTGGAAACTACACACAATCCAACCTTACAGACGACATAATATCCTAATATGATTCCTTTAATCTCTTCTCTTTTCTATTTGTTTGGAAACACACCACACAAACACCAGCAGCATTATTATTCTTCTCTGTTCATGGGAAATGTTGAGCAGTTATCCTTGTTTAGTTGTCTTGATAGGTCGATCGTATTCCTCCTTTCGGTTAGGTGTTTGATCTGTGGAATCTCTGGATCAGCAGGACCAGATTTCCCACTAGGTCAACTCGACCTAGGCCTAGAGTGGCACTATTCAGGGGGCGGCATGGCATGATGGAATAAAACAAATTCAATTGTGTTCTATATTTTAATATTTCATTTACCACATGGAAGTGTATCGTTCTCAGGTCATTCCCCCACAACACGATAACCAACGAGGGTTGCAAGGGTGCTTCTGCCTACCTAGTAGTCTACACTGATTAGTGCCATTATCAGTTTAGAAGCTGTGTTTATGTTCACAACACAATGACACGTCACACCCTCACACCCTCACACCCTCTGAATGACTCACCCTGAGCTGAGTTCGCCTGATGCCTGCCACTTTCCATGATGACTAAGACTCACATTCATTTAAACTGTTCTCTGCTTATTGTTTGTCTTACTGGCAAATGTTTTTAGTTTAGGCCTATATTGTGTTACTAATCGCTCGAAGAACATAGCACATTTCTTGCTGTGCCGGTGGCCAGTCTGAATACAATATTTATTTTTTACTCGCATCTACACAGTACACTTGTACTACATATTAATATCTGTGTAAAATTGTTAACGTGTTGTAACACTATTAACTATAACTTAAGTGTTAATCCGTGTATCCTGCATGCTGTTTGGTGAAGAAAAAAATATTTTCTTCAGGACTCAATTACTGCAAAAATACTTCTAAAAGATTACAAGATCACAAGAATATATAAATATATGAATTAAAATCTCAATTTAAAACCAAAACTATAATGAAAAACTTAAAATAATACATAGAACCATATCACCTTCCTTTAGGAAAGACGGAAGGGTTGGTGGGGAAGGTGCGGTATTTTGTCGAAGGCCTAAAGGCTGCAAGGTAGTAAATCCAGCCCTATGGATCGGCTGGTGGATAAGTTCCAAATGTTTGTCTGCCAGTGATGGTTTCTTTCCTGTTTTAGTGAGCTAAACCCTACATGAATTATGAATTCAGGAGGATGAAAATGATTAAAGGGAATAGCACTTTTTTTTTTACCATTTGGTTTCTCATACAGTAGGGCCTATAATTTGTCTACGGAGCCCATGTTTTCATTGTATGCTCGGAGGCATTCCCTTTCTGTTTGGTTTTACAGTATCACAGGCACTAGTTTGACGTTTGTGAAGAAATTCAAAGAAACAGGGACTGGTATACCAAATATCCACAAACAAAAAATGTCTCTAAGCAAGTTATGGCTTCCATAAGGGTTATGACCCTACACCAGACATTTCTAACGAGAATTTATCCTTCTCTATATCTGTTCCTTGACCCAGTATGTACAACAAAATCTAATATGAAACTGATTTCAACATGATAAAGAACAAAAAGTTTTATTCCAAATCTTAGGTCGCTCTCTTGGTATGTAGTGTTTGAAACCTTGGTGACCTTTGAAAGCTATAAGTGATTCATCAATATATTCCATTCACGGTAGGAATTACTCTTTGAAAGGTCTTTTTTCCTACCAATATCCCACTATATAGTAGATTTATGGTAGGGAAAAAGGCCTTTCAGAAGTCAATTCCTACGGTGAATGGAATATACATAAATTCTGATACAGTGTTTGTATGAACACAGTCCTAACTAAGATGATCTATTAGGACTTTCAATTTCTAGAGTTTATCATTGCTATCCGCAAGGGTGAAACTGGGGAAATAAAGCACAGGCTACTTAGAATACTTGGTAGGCTTACCTGTTTATGGCCATTATCAGAGAACAAATTGGGTTGTGAAGCAGGGCCTTTTTTTAGACTAATATTCAGAAATTTTCAAACTTTTTTCTCTTGACTTTAACATAGGAAGGGTGACCTGGCGGTCTAGGGGTAAGGTGTCAGACTTCTGATGCTGGCGGCCGGGGTTCAATCCTCGGTCCCGGCACAGATTTATCTGATTACCAAACCCTTCCTTCACCTCTGACAAGACATCTTGTGAATGTGAGGAATGCCAGGCCCTCCACCGTGGTTCGGATTCCACGTTAAACTGTAGGTCCTCCATTTCATCTCACAATCACCCTACCATTACACATTAGCGTAAGTGCGTATAACCCGAACGGGTAGTAAGACGCGGTGCTAATAATAATAATAACATAGGAAGGGCAAAGAACAAATACAATCAAGAATTTAGTGTCTTACCACTGGTGAAATCTAGTAGTTGAAGAAATTTGGGAAACTGTCAAAACCTTCTGATAATACTCACAAGTAGCTCGGAAAAAAAGTCAGGAAACACAAGAAGAAATCGATTGCAAGGGAATTATCATTTAGTGAATTGTTTGTAATTCCTGAATTAGATGCACAGAAGTTGTAGAAATAGGTTGAAACTGCCTAGAAATCCAAGCAACTTAAATAAAGAAGACCTATCTTCTTTTTTTTTTCGTTTAGCCGGTGCAGATTGACTTCCGTCATCATCTTGAATTTCTGAGTGGTCACTGTTTTCACTGTCACTGCCTACATTTTAGTTCTTAGCGCTTTTGTTGGATGACACTTAAATCTTAATTTTGGTATCAAATTTATTTGTTTTCCCACATAACAGACAATTTTTCTGTTTGTTCTTTAAAAAAAAAGTATTATCGGTTTACTTTCTCAAAATGATTAAGAGAAAAAGTGATAATTTGAGAAGTGAAAGTATAAATGTAGAATTTCTCATGAAAGTAGTTTAGATGAAGAAGAAATAGGTGATTTATTAGTTTATCTGGATTAAGAAGATGAACCAGTTCTGTCTGATATGGAAAGTGAAGGTGACGGTGACGTTGACGTTGATACCAAAATAGTTGACATTGTATTCATTCAGTCCACTAGTCTCTTATCCACCTTACCACCCTTGCCCTTTAGATTTCACTGGAAATACTTGTGTTGGCATAAATGTTATAATTATAGGCCTCTCTCTCTCTCTCTCACCCGCCTCGGTGGCATAGTTGGCTAACGCGCTTGTCGTGTTGAGCTCTACTGCTGAGGACGGGGAGATCGAGTTTCGAATCTCGGTCGGATGAACTGGGGGTGGTTTTTCCTAAATGGTTTTCCACTGTCCCTCCACGCAAATGCGGGTTCACTTCCTCTAATTCAACCTTCCCAATTCTTAATCCATTAGAGTAATTAGTACTTAAAGCGTATAACCTGAACGGGTAGTAAGACGCGGTGCTAAATATTATTATTATCTCTCTCTCTCTCTCTCTATATATATATATATATATATATATATATATATATATATTAGCGTGCTGCGTCTTACTACCTGTTCGGGTTATAAACATTTATACTTATTCCACTAATGGTTTAGGAACTAGGATGTTTTAATTGAGAGGAAGTGCACTCACCTTTGCATGAAAGGAGAGTGGAAAACCATTTAGGAAAAACCACACTCAGTGCACCCGACCGGGATCGAACCCTTATCTCCTCGTCTTTGGAAGTCTTGTCCAATACGAGACTAATGCTAATATTGTTATTCCTTCTCCTAAAGAGTTAATGATAGTTGTGGATTTTTTTTTTACAACAGAGATTTTTCAACAGCTTGTTGATCAAACTAATCTCCATGCAAGTCAAATCATGACCTGTACACCACACCCCTTCACAAAATACTCTACGGATCAGACTTGGGTTCCTGTGAGCGTGCAGGAAATAAAGATATTTATAGGCCTGATGCTCATCAAGAAACCAAAACTAAAGATGTATTGGATGGATGGGTTTGTTTTTGGCACACCAATTTTTTCAAAAACAACCTCCCGGAATCTATTTGAGGTCATTCTTGCCTTTTTGCACTTCATTGATAGCAGTCTACACCAAGAATACTCCTGTGAGCACAACAAAAATAAACCTATTCAGGAAATACTGTCTGAAAGATTTTCCCTAATCTACATTCTATCACACCAGCTGGTTCTAGATGGGGGTATGTTGGCTAGGTGAGGGTGGCTTTGAACCCAGGTGAGATAGTGATGATAATGGTGTGTGAATCTTCTTCCACGTACATATATTAATTTATAGTCTATGACAGAAGAGGAAAGACCCGAGAAACAACATTTTTAGAACTATGACAAGCTTACCTACATCAAGGATATGAAGTTTACATGGACAATTATTACACTAGTGTTAAGTCATCCAAAAACCTCCACAATAACAAACCTCGACATGTGTCATTAATCATATATACATTGAAGTCTTCCTAAATACCTCAAAGACCAGCATTCTTTTCTTCAAAGAGGATAAATGACTATCAGAATTCTCTGCTGGCGGCCGGGGTTCAATCCTCTGTCCTAGCACAGATTTATCTGATTACTAAACCCTTCCTTCACCTCTGACAAGACATCTTGTTAATGTGGGGAATGCCAGGCCTCCACCGTGGTATCGGATTCCACGTTAAACTGTTGGTCCTTCATTTCATCTCACAATCACTCTACCATTACACATTAGCGTAAGTATGTATAACCCGAACGGGTAGTAAATAATAATAATAATAATAACTATCAGAAGAGATGACCCTTTAGTATACTTCTACAAGAATTGTACAAAAACCTGCCTCGGTGGCGTAGTTGGCTAACGCGCTTGTCGTGTTGAGCTCTACTGCTGAGGACGGGGAGATCGAGTTTCGAATCTCGGTCGGGTGAACTGGGGGGGGGGTTTCCAAAATGGTTTTCCACTCTCCCTCCACGCAAATGCGGGTTCACTTCCTTTAATTCAACCTTCCCAATTCCTAATCCATTAGAGTAATTAGTACTTAAAGCGTATAACCCGAACGGGTAGTAAGACGTGGTGCTAAATATTATTATTATTAATTGTACAAAAAGAGGGATAAACATGGTGTTATTAATGCACTTTGCTAATATGGAGGTGGTAGATAAGTGTGGGTACAAAAAATTAAACCAGTATGTATTTTTCTTGATTACAATAAATATACGAGAGGTTATCAACACGTTTCAACTTGACTTGTTTTGTAAAATGAAAATAAATTATCTTATTTACATTTAGCCACTATCTCCATCAAAGTAATCTTCCTATGCAGCAATACACCAATTCCAGTGCATTTTGGAACATTCCCTGGAAGTCCTTGTCTTGAAGCGTACACAACACTGCCTGCGATTCACTCTTGATCTCATTCATGGTATTGAACTGGCGACCATTGAGCTTTAACTTAATCTTTGGGATGAGGAATTAGTCCCAGGGGGCCAAATCTTGTGATTACAGGGAGTGAGGAGCGATTACTATGTTTTTGCGCCCAGTAAACTCGTGTATTTTCATCGCTCTGTGTGCAGGTACATTGCCATGTTGGAGCACCCAATTGCCTGCATGCCACAATTCTGGTCTTTTTCACTTAATATTTTTCCTCAGACACCTCAGAACATGGCGTTAGAACTCTTGTGTTGACAGTCTGAGCCTCGGGAACAAATTCATGGTGCACAGTCTCCCGAATATCGAAGAAAACGATGAACATGCATTTGGTTGCACTCCTGACCCCTATCTGACAATTTACCAATGGCAAATCTCAGACCATCCCAGGAATGTAACCCAGACCCTTATCTAAGTTGGCTCGCACACTACCAATTGTGCTAAAGTGTTTGACAAATGCCAGTGAATTCAACCAGGATTCGAACCCGGCCCTGATTACAAACGGTGTCAAAGTGTAAATGCGAGTTTAAAACCTTAGACTGCTCAGCCACTCACCTCTGTGGGTAGCTGATTTCTTAATTAAAAAGCATAGTATAGTAAAATTTGGAGTTGCATATAAAATTTATTCTATAATTTTTATCATAGTCCCGGCAAGTACAATAAAACCTTGTTTATTAAACTATAATCACAAACGAAGACGAGTATAATGAATGTATAAGTGACTGAACCTTGTATTTTGTGAAACCAATATTAACTATTTTGATATTGATGGGATGAACTAACGCTTTAGTTCTCAACGCTACAACTGTTTAACATTACTCTGCTCTTCAAGATCGGACAGAGCTTAAAGTGAACAACACCCTCTTCAACTTCAAAATGCTACCACACATAAATGGGGAGAGAGAGAGGG
>CABFVX010004937.1:0-31361 GCA_902151425.1 Timema shepardi
AAAGATCTAGGATAGGATTGTCCTGCACAGAAGCCTCCCCTTTTAGTCGCCTCTTACGACAAGCAGGGGTTACTGCGGGACTATTCTAACCCCGTCCCGCAGAGGGGGAGATTTCTAAAAGTAAGTTAGGTGTCTAAAAATAAGACAAGTGACTTGTTATTAGTCTTGTTAGATTAAGATTATAAATAGATTTATTTAAGTGGAAATTAATGTGCAGGGAGAGTAATATGTATTATGCAGTGATTATATATGAAAATATATCTATATTTAATGGAGATTCACCATTTGAAACCTTTGTGGCTAATCCTGCTAGTGACATTACATGCATGTTGAGCTTCTAAATAAAGGGATCAATTATATGTAGCACACACTGTACCTTAACTGTTAATTTAAGATGGCAAGCGTCAAACATATGTTTAGGAGGTGTAGGTAACTGGGAAGTTACTGTGATGATTCTGCGAGGGTACATTGGCTTTACAATTTTAGCATCCAAATAATGACAGTCCAACACTAGTCTTGGCAAGAAATCAGTCTGCTTGTTACCTTGAGGCAAAGCGCGGGAGATTTTCTGAAACATTTAATTATAAACCGTGATTAAAACACTGCAACTAATTTAATAGTTATACAAAACTAACATAACCTTAAATTTATGAACTTTCAAAGGCATATATATCTTAAAACTATCATCATAACTGTTTCCAGCTTGTTCATTTATTTAAGATATATAGTGTGCACTTTCTGAACCTACTGATTATATCAGTACACAGCTTATAAGCTAACTTAAATCTAGAATAGACAAAACTTCCAACCCCTGGCCGTTAATTCATCAATGTGAAAGGGAAAACCCACATTTCACTAATGTCCAATGATACAATTTTTATCCATGCCAAGAATTAAACTTAGGACTCTTAACTCAGTAGAAAGACACGCTACCGACTGAGCTAAAGTGCCGGTCATACTTGACTTCAATAATCAAGCCTGAGTGAAGCAAAGATTTTCTATTTCAAACCAAATCCAAATCTTTGGTTACTGACTTAATATTTATTTCAAATCAAATACTATGCTTTGAAAAATTAACGAATATAATTAGAATTAAAAAAATTTCAATGAAGATATTGTGAAGCAATTTTATTATTCTTTTAGCACCATGTCTTAATACCTGTTTGGATTATATGCAGACTGTGTATTGACACATTTTAAAATCAATTATGAATCAATCATAAGGTTAAATTGTATTTATTAATTTCTGAATTGAGCATAATACAAAGATTATAATCATAAATACTATGTCCAAACAATGAATAGATTATTAATATTATATAATTCACAAGTTTTTATAGCTGATTAAAATAATATAAGTTATTTTTAGCACCGCATTTTGCCTATGTATTAATTACACTAATGGTTTTAAGGATAATGAAGGTTATATTTATAGGATGTGTACCCGCATTTGTGTGAAGGAAAAGTGGAAAACCACTATGGAAAAATGACCCTCAGCACACCTGATAAAAATTTTAACCTCGATCATTGACATAGTCTACTGTGAAAGTGATGCTTTTTAGACCAAGCGGCCACAAATGCGAGTTAATATAAGTTGATTTGTTAAATATATATATATATATATATATATATATATATATACATATATATAGCCGATTTATCTGAAATGTTATGATGAAACTGTTAGATCATTTTGAAAATTTATTTATTTTAGGTTTTTTTTAAATTTAGATTATTGAAAAGTTTGACTTCTGGATTTAAATTTAGAATAATTTTCCATTGAATCTGAATATAGGATCTATTTGAATTTGAAACTAGGAATCTGAGCAAGATTTTTACATTTTTAAGATTTAAATTTTTTAAACAAATATGAATCTTTGTAAATGCTTGGAAGTAATCCTATTTTAAAAAATGTCAATTGTATTATATTTGGAAGTAGGTATATGAAAGGTGGATTGAAACATATAAAAGGGGGATGAACACAATATGGCCGTTACAATGAAAAGAACACAGTTCACACTTTACATTGCTGCCAATGGACAAAGAGGTAATGGTTGCCTCTTAAAGAAAATTGATCGTCGCCGCCCAATCCCCTGACCCAGGTTTCATTCTATTGGAACTCAGCAGGGAGGAGTGTGAAACGCGCAACATTGAACTGTCTTACAGGCTTAAAAGTAATCCTATTTTAAAATGTGTAAATTGAGATTTATGTTAAAATAAAAATCAATAGGCATATATTTGTATATGGAAAAAATATATTCTTGACTCGGTACACCAGATGTCACTTTAGTATATTGTTTTCCTGGTTTGTTTTCACTCAATAATTAATTGCCACATAACACAGTAGTTAGATCATTGGTGTAATAAGCCAAAGGTCACGGGTTCGATTCCCATGTCCGGGTGTCATTTTTCAATTTAAAGAACTTAAGTAATTGTTTACATTTCATTCTGCAAACTGATATTAAGTATTAATAAGTATAATTAGAAAAAAAAAAGTTTTAGAAACACAGTTTTTGTGAATATGCTTAAAATTATGTTTTAATATTCGAAATACATAACTTTTTTTGTTTTGTGTTTTTATTCTAATTTATATTTTGTTATATACTATTTATCTAAGTACATTGTATGTCAATGTAATACATATTTTAAAGATAGCTGCAAACTATGATAGTTGCTTTTTTCCATTTGAGATGAAGTTTACAATATACTAATGGCATGTAAAACCTGCTTATTCATAATATAATCTTGATTGTACACATCTCATTTATTAAACTCTTGTTTTAGTTTACCCTTTTCTTCCTAAAACCTTGGAAAGTGACTGGATCAAACACTGGATGGTCAAAAATTAGTAATTGTATAATAGGTTTGAAGAGTGTCACTTGAATCACTTGCTGCTGAATGTTCTGCTCAAGAAACTCAAAGTCCTCCTCTGTCACAGACGAGAGTTGTTCTAAAGTAGGTTCTAAAAAAATAAAAATAAACCTTCATTATATTAATACACATGTTACATTAAAATCCAAATTAAGGGTGGGCAGTAATTGGCATTTTGTTTGAGGTAAGATTGGGAATATGAACGATAAAATAACCCACCTCGATGGCGTAGTTAGCTAACGTGCTGATAATGTGTTGAGCTAGACCATCAAGGATGGGAAGATCGGGGTTCGGATCTCAGTTGGGTGAATTGGGTGTGGTTTTTCCTAAAGGGTTTTCCCCTCTCCCTCCACGCAAATGTAGATTCACTTCCTCTAAATTCATCCTTCTCTATTCCTAGACCATTATCATAATTAGTAATTAAGTGTATAGCCTGAATGGGTAGTAAGAAGCGGTACTATATAAATAAATTAAATACACATCAATAAATTACAACATATATAAGATATTGTGAATATTTTTAATAGCTATACTCTTATTTAATAAATAGGAAAAATATAAACTATGCTAGTATGTTGAAAAAAAGCTAGTGCTTTTATCAAGTTCAATGACAGTTGGTAACACAAATTAATTAATTGATAATAGGCAAAAAAATCTACTTAATACCGTCACAAGGTTTTCCATATAGTAGCAAGTATGATTTTTCAATTGAATACTTTATGGATACATTAATAACAAAATATGCTAGCTGCTGATGAACAATTAAGTATAATATCAATGGTATTTGCCTGCAAAGAGGATAAAGAAATTCCTCTATGGAAATTAAACAGCCTTCATGAATACTCAAAACTACTGGATGAGTGTCAAGTACCTACCCTAACCATTTGACCTGCCCTTAAATCTGCATGAGGATAGTAAAATAACAAACCTGGTTTTGGAACACTGTAGGGCGAGTAGTCGTACAGCTTAGCTGCATGCCTGAGCATTTGCACACGATGAAAGAGACCAGAGCTCACATTTAGGATAGTCTGCCCCATCACTATACGGCATAAAGACTTCTCAGACAGATTGCTAAAATAGGTGTGAAATAAAACATCTTTAATATTGTAATAACAACAAAGGTTTAGACATCAAAGAAAACATCAGCAAATTCAATCAAATGTGTAATAATAACGAAACAAGAGTTTTTCATGGCATCTTAGTAACCATTAGGGATGCATCTTATGGAATACAAATAGATAAGCTAAGAGTTTTAGATAAAATGTACTCACATATGCATGGAGGAAGATCAGGACACAATGAAAGAAAAACAACCCTCAATACACTTGACCAAGATTCGAGCCTCAATCTCTCTATTACAGGCAATAATGTGAATATTTATAAAAATTAAGCCACTAAATATTATATGAACATGTTTGATTTGAAAAATGTAGAGATTTAATCCAGGATTGATAAATTATGTTAATGTTATTTAATCACTACAGTTTTTTGTATTGTAAATAAATAAATAAATGGAAAATGATTTTTTAAAATATATGTGTGTCTTTTGGCTGTCAATATTTTTATTAGAGCAGCTTTGTGATTGTTCAAGCGGAATTTTTTTTCAAGGCAAAGTATAAGTAAAGTCAACGTTTTCGAAGCTTTTCACACCCTTATCGTAAGGAAATGTTATATATATATATGATGCAGCTTTCAACAATTAAGTGCGCTCATAAATTTGATAAATATGTATAGCCTTAATTTTTTTTTTTTTACAAAATGAGATTTTCAAGGATTTATAAATGAAATTATTTCAAATGGTACATTTTGCATTTGAAAACTCCAACTAAAATAAGTATTTAAAAATAAATGACAAGTTAATAAGCCATCAAAGTTGCACTACTTTTTCACAATTCAATAGATAACGCTCAGTAAAAAAGATTGTGCCAATTGTAACTTATTCTCACCTTAATTTGTTTGTTTCAAATCTAAGACTAATCACAAATATATAGGACCTATTATTTGCTGAAAAATCTAGAGTAAATTTTTGGTTCAGAATAATTATGTCAAATCCAACGATGTGAATATTCTAGTTTGAGACAATTTCTCGGTATCAGCAATGAATAATAAAAAAATAATAATCGATTACCAAGTTTAGTCATGGAGACCGGGTGCCTGAAACTATGTGTTCCAACTATTCTCTATTTTCTTTAAATAATTAAGAGAAGAAATGAAGCACAAATAAAATTAAAAAATACAAACACATTTCTCCTGCGGAAACTTGCCATGGGGCATCATAATAATGAAGTGAAATATGCGTTAGTCCAGTTTTTAATTTTATTTGTGTTTCAATTGATATAATACTTTTATATTAATTTAATTAGATATTATAACATGTTTAATACACTTTATTGCATATATATTTAAATTTTCTTTACAGTACATACATTAAGAAAGTATTATAACTTATAAAGGAAGGGTTTTTTGAGCAAAGGGGCAGATACAATCTTAAAAGAGAAAAGGAAGTTAAAAGTTGGTTTGCCCTTTACTCCCCTCCCTTTCCCACCCATTACCCCACCCTACCCTCTTTTTTCAGCAGAAAATGATTTGGAAGGCTTGAATGTGTGATGGTATTTTTACTTTAATTTGTGTTTTACTTTCAACAATTCTATCTTGTTTAATTTAATTTCTTTATATACTTTTCACACTTCCCACTTCTTCAAAATTCCACAGTTGCACATTGTTTTGAATTTTCAGAAATATTCATTTTTAATATGAAGATACACATTAAAAACACACAAAACACAAAGAATGATATTATATGAGGCTACATGCTTTATAAAGAATTTGAAATAAAACTGAAAACTTGCAGTGTTACCAAATTAATGCATTGCATTGAGTTGGAAATGCTTATTAATAAATTTTTATTGTCTTAATCAGATCCATCACTGGCCACATATAGTGTTTCCAATACATCATATCTTCTGGTATGGGCTAGAGCAAGCTGTTTGTTTCATTGATCTGTCTCAGTCTCACTCAGTGGTGTCACGTCAGGTTAAGGCAAACCCTGCTTGCCTTTGATTTAAGATATGTAATTATTTTATTTAATGTTTGCAAAAATATTCTCCTGGTAGTCACTTAAATGCAATTCAAGCCGCAGTGGGTTTGAAAAAAAAATCCCATACATCGCAGTGATCATAACATGCATTCAAGACATGCACCAGTCCATCTAATGGTGGTTGAAAGTCGGTATTTGTCTGACTTTCATCCCATTGCTCTAATTGGTGTGGTTCTGATTTGTGGCATCATAGATTTCTGAGGGGAGAGAAGGGGAAGAGCTGTGGATGTCAGGTAAAAATGCAAGCAGCCGAGCTTTGACTTCTTTTGCCTGAAAGGTGATGACTAGAACTGAAGTCACTACTTCCCATTTCAAAACATAGAGGGATGGATGGTATGGCATGAATGACCCCATGCCTACACATCTTTAAGCCCGGTACACACGACACAACTTCTTGTACATAAAGTTGTACAATAAGTTGCAGTGTGAAGATGGCATCGTGTGAACACCAAAACTTGCTGATTTGCACAACTTATTGTATACAATTTCAGGAAATAGAACAAGTCTTATATCAGCAATTTTTCTAGCACAACTTTCAAGTTGAAAACATAAAAACTTCGTCTGCTAGACAGTTACCTTTTTAAAAAAAAGATGTATTGTAAGAAAAACAGCTAAAAGCTTGAAAATGAACAAATAATTATAATTGAAGGAGGTTAAATCCCAACTATAAAGGTTTTCAACTTTTAAAAATATTAGTAAATTAAAAAGCATTTTATTTTATTTTCATAATATTTAGAAATGATTAGGAAATTATTTACATTAAATACCAATATTTTCCAAATCATTCACTCATTATTTTTCCATATAAAGGGCAAAAACGCCATGTTTCTTTTCAAATATTGTATGCAATCACAAATGCTGTGTGAACAGTCACTGGCTAAGATTTGTATGCAATCCATGTGACCAAGATATTGTACAATTTCTTGTACAAGAAGTTGTGTCATGTGTACTGGGCTTTAGAGTTTTGTAGAGTTTATTTTAGCAGGTGCTTTTATTTTGATGTGTGTATCATTGAAAGCTAACAAACAAAAGTTTATAAGTATATTTTTATAATAAGTAATAGCACAATAATGTAAATCACATAACAGAAGGATGCCCAAAATCACAAATACTCCAATTAGCTTCTTGAAGCATAAGAAATTTAAAAAAAATCATTCTGGGACCTTTTCTTTTAAGCTCGGGGGCACCCCTTCGAAGCTTGCCTAATAATTTTGGTCACGAGGCGCTATTGGTCTTATTTAAGGCTCTGACAAAAATTTGAAAGTGACAAAGGTATGAACAATAATAGTAATAATATTCAATACACAACCAGTCCCTGTGATGAATGGAGTGAAGGTGTCGCTTACATGGTCAGTTGGTGAGCTTGGCAGACTGATGTGCAATAATACCTTCTGACTCAATTAGGAAAGCAACCGGAAACTATCTCCCTCCTAATTTCCCTAGTATTCCTCTTCAGTGCTGCCCAGGCCTTACAGCTGACTGATGAGGATTCATCCAACCTTTGGGTTGAGCACTAAGCAAGTATGTATTTACTGAAAAAATAGGCCCCCCTCCCCCACCCCCCCCCNCCCCCAAAACAACCTTTATTAACACCTTTGTGCAGCATAAAATCACATCCTTGGATATTATGAAACAAATGTGTTAACTTTGAGGAGTGAAGATATATAATGAAATAGTTTATAATCACCAGGGCCCGGATATTAATGAGATATCATATATTTTTAGTTTGTTGCATGCAATGCTCACAAATACATAAACTCTGTTGAAGATTTCCTTGCTGTAGAAATGTATATTTGATAGGTTTTTAGGGTAATTTTTTGTCAATTTTGAATTTAAAGTAATATTTTCTTAGTTTGCGTCATTTTTGGTTCATTTTTAGGGACTTATGAGTCTTCCGTGGCATTCATGTTGAATTTTTATATCATTTAATACTTCCGTTATTTTATAAATGCATAAATCCTCATACTTTTTTTTTCCAACCCACAGTTGTTAGAATAAGTAGATAATGTAAGCAATGAGCTTTGTATCCTCTTTGCTTGTATGGTTGTAAAATACAATTTCCTGGTGAGACACTTCATTTAAGTTGGAAAGGGTAATGTTGGGAGGTTGTCGTAATTACTTTTGAAGCAAATATTTGTAAATCACTGTTATATTTAGCAGAATGCAAGGGCTTAGTTGTTAAAGGCTTTTTATTGCATCTTATATTTTGTAAAGTGCATGTTTGATTGGGTTGTGTGCATTAATACACGTTTTTGTTAATATTTTTAGGTCCGATTTTGAAAATTTAAAGTAATTTTTCAGATTTTGAAAATTTAAAGTAATTTTTCTAGAATTATTAGGTTATTTTTAGGTTATCAAAATCTGGACCCAGATCATTATTATAATCTTTACTGGTTAACTTTGACAAGGTGAACTATTTATGCATGACCATGTTGAAGAAATTATATCCATACTATGGATAGAACTCTAGGATTCTCGAATCCTTAAGGATATTAATTATTCAAGAAAATATCGGATTCAATAATCAAATCGTTACGGATTTTTTCCTTCCAATTTTTCAATTCAAGTTTGTTACAGTTCTAATACTGCTTATTGGTGGTACAGAACTAATTATAATCATGGGATGAACCTACAACCAGGCCTTAGACCAGTATTCTAACACTTAACTGATTGTTATAATTAGAGATGGGTCGAATCCACTATTTCTCGAATCCGAATTTTCATTTTATTTTTAAATCTCGAATCCGAATCTAGCAAACTGTTAGAGATTTTAATGGTTTACAAATAAACCTACATTACACAATATAAATCTAAACTGTAAATTAAGATTTATTTCAATCATGCTTTTAATTTAATCAACCCCAACCATCCCTGGAAAAATACTGGTTAAAATCCAGGCAAATTCAACAATATAGACTCATATTGTTGTTTGAAAATCAAATCAATCAAAATTTGAGCGTCTTTTAATTATTTTAATAGTGTTGATAGCATGAGCTAAGTTTTAAAAAAACATGCGAAATAAACAAACAGATTAGGCTTAGTTACCTTTTGATCAACTTTAATCATCACTGAATGATTATAATTTATTTTAGTAAGTAAGCAAAAACACCAATACAAAGAGATTAAAAAAAGACTAAAACAACATGCTTAACACCTGCCTTGGTGGCGTAGTTGGCTAACGCGCTTGTCGTGTTGAAGCTCGACTGCTGAGGACGGGGAGATCGAGGTTCGAATCTCGGTCAGGTGAACTAGGGGTGGTTTTTCCTAAATGGTTTTCCACTCTCCCTCCACGCAAATGCGGGTTCACTTCCTCTAATTCAACCTTCCCAAGTCCTAAGCCATTAGAGTAATTAGTACTTAAAGCGTTTGACCCGAATGGGTAGTTAGATGCCGTGCTAAATAAATAAATAAAAACATGCTTAACAATTAAACATGCAGTGAAAATAGTGATCTTAATAATGCCTAAGTATTTATTATTATTTTATTTTATATCTATTATTTATATTTGCGTAGAAAACAAGAAATATATTTGATTCTTGCGATGTGCCGATTTCTGAGAATACATTCTATTTCAACACTTACAATGTGTTCATTCCCATTTTATTAGGCAGGACTATGTTTGAATATTTTTACAATTACTTCAATAACATATTTAAAAAAATACTAAACTCTTAGTTAATATCAATTTAAAAACAAATTATGAATTAGCAAGTCATTATTTGATTCTTAAAACTCGATAGCACTTACTAAAGTGATCAGATTACCTGAATCGATTTTAAACAAATAATTGATATACAATACGTAAGCCGGTAGGCATAAATAAACAGTTTTATCGGTGTATGACTGTTGACAATATTTTCTTTTTATGAAACCCAACAAAATATCTTACTTAAGGATCGTATTAAATAAATTGGGGTTATTTGCATAGTTGTAGACAGTTAAAGCTAGTCGGGTAGTAAGAATTAACAGTCCTGTTTATTTAATAATTAGTCTGGTGAGTAAACATATATGTCATAGCGGCTGACTTTGTATCGTGTGTAATGAGTGATTTCTGTTAAAAAAAACGAAATTGGCTTTATTTATTTCGAGTTTATTTGTAATTCTAGTTTTGATTTTCAGTTTTTGAAGAGTTTTAATGTTTTCATTAAAATATTTACAAGAATGTTTGTAAGGTGAAAGTTTCAGAAGTGCACTTGCGCTATAACAGTTGAGTCCAAGTTTCCAATAGAGGTGGGAGGGTAGGGTATTAGGCACGTTAGATTTTCTACATCTAGCAATTATAATTTAAATGAAAGAGATTTTATTCATGCTTATCTCTTTTGTCCAACAAAATAATGATTATGGATTAAGTTGTGCTTTTCAAGTAGGCCTAATTTTTGAATTCAAAATAATTATGCTTTGTTTATGAGATGAAAGATTTGACCATCAAATCCAGTAAAACACCGAATTCTCAATCTTGAATACTTGTCAGGATTCAGTGGATTTGAGGATTCAAAGATTCGAGTGGCCCATCTCTAGCTATAATGAATGGATTTAAGAAAAAATGCTACAATTTAGTTACTATTTCTATTTCCTATTCTATTATATTAATAATTTATCTTACATACATAATTTTTTCACTAGATCTGGATTTGGGATTTAAATGTAAATTGGAGATTTAGATTTGTAAAATAGTGGATTCAATTCAACTTTAAATAATACAGGTTAACTTAAAGCACTAGGGTCAAAACTCGTTTAATGCTTGTTTTCATAATGTGCAACTCTTTTTATTTAAAATAATAATTTTAGAATATTTAATTAGAATATGATTTAATAACTAATCAAAATTCGCGAATCGTATTTGCTTTGATCCGAGATTCAAATAAAACTCAAAAAACCAGCTTTGTAGATGTATACATTTATATATTCTATAATAATCAATAGTGATTTCATTTTTAGCCTCTCTTTCTGGATGATGGTGAAAAAACGGAACATAGGTTGAACTTACAGAGTACATGGTATTGTGCCTCTGTGACAAATCATTCAGACGCACCTATATTCCAAATCACTGCCCAACTCCGATAGTCTCTCCGAGGCATAATCTTCTGGCACCTCCAACATATAAAGGAAGTCCACAGCGATGGCAGGACTCTTCTCTAATAATTGTGCCTCTAAAAAAAACCTTTGGTTATCAAAACACTATTATGACTCTCTTTTACCCTGAAAAGTAGCAAGCTCACCTTTCCTTGTTTACATTATGGAACTGCTTATGGGCAATAGTGGAGCCCATTAAGGTAAGACTGTAAGCTTTTACCATAATGGAATGTACATATGTAAGTGTAGTTTCTGATCAATGAATATTAAAATAAATATGTATGAAAGCTGAGTGAAAACAGGTTTTTATTATTATCATTATCACCGCGTCTTACTACCCGTTCGGGTTATACACACTTACGCTAATGTATAATGATAGGGTGATTGTGAGATGAAATGAAGGACCTACAGTTTAATGTGGAATCCGAACCACGATGGAGGCTTGGCATTCCCCACATTCAGAAGATGTCTTGTCAGAGGTGAAGGAAGGGTTTGGTAATCAGATAAATCTTTGCCGCGACCGAGGATTGAACCCCGGCCGCCAGCAAAGAAGTCTGACACCTTACCCCTAGACCGCCAGGTCACCGACGAAACAGGTTGTAAAATGTAAGTTTTTGGGAAGGGGGCCAACCTATAAGGATAGATAGGCATTTAAACATTGATACATACAAGATTTTCTTTTATATCATTGATTTGTTCACACATTCAAAACATATTAAAGACATAAATTTAATGTTTGAAAATATTTATTTATTTATCTAAAGTAAATACATATAAAACACAATGAGATTAGTGAAAATTACTACTATCAGTTAAATGCTAATAACTTTAAATATTTAGTGATGAATTAAATGAATTTAACTTGAATCTATGGTCTAACTCACCTACAGTCCAATTTTCATAAGGAAAACCTATCCGACAGCTAGAAAAAATGATAGTTCTACCTTAATGTATTCATACAATTAGTCATGTGATCTTTAATTATTATTTTTATGAATATTACCAATAAAGGGAGTTCTCCTATAACACATGTCATACTACATAATTTGCATTTAATGCATTCAAAGAAACGAGAATTTGTGGTCGCGAGACTAGTATTACACAATTTCCTACAAAGGACTTTTGGATTTCCCAGATCTACTGTGCTGCTCTCCCACCTTTGCTGCCAAGTAGACACTGTGTGTAAGTTTGGTATCCGTGATTATCTGTAGTAGTACTTTGTTTCTCAACCACCAGTGCTCCACAACTGCACTGCTCTAGTCTGGCTTAGTCTGTTTTTAGTTCAAATGCAATAATTACTGCTTTAATGCCTTTATTTTTGGGGGTTTGTGGCAATGTGTGTGATTCATCAAAGCTAGGGATGGGTTTTCAAATCCCTTGAATCTTTAAGGATATTTGAAATCCAAAGAACTGAGAAAATTTTGAATTCATGATTTTGAAATATATATATTTCAGAGCTTTAATACTGCTTATTGGTAGTTCAAAATCATTTATAATTCAGGATGAACTCAACAACCAGATCTCAAATGAGTAATCTATCACTTAACTGAATCTATGGATGTTATGAAGAATAGCTTATAAGAAAGAATATTAACATTTAGTTTCTATTTGTATTTGTTATTATTATATTATATTTATATTTCCTTTTATGGTAATACATTTTTCCAAGATTCCCATTTGATATTAGGAATTTAAAGGTAAATTGGAGACTCAAATTCGGATTAATAAAAGAGTGTATTTGACACAACTTTATCATGAGCATATTTATTTTTGTATTTATTATACTGAGTGAAAAGTATTCTTAGCAGTCTAACAAACAGTATATACTGAGTGAAAAGTATTTGAAGCAGTCCAACAAACAGTCAGAATGACATTAAAAAAATGGAAAGTCATAACACTTTAAGAGAAGCTTGACATGGAAAAGCGTTATGAAAAGCGAGAAAAAACTCTCAATATTATTCATGCTACTGGTCTTGCAGAGTCGACTTTATGCACTAGAAAGGCGACAGAATAAAGTTGTGTGTCAGCAACTCCGCTAGGTATGACTAAGTGTGTTAGGTCAAGGCCCAGCCAAGAAAACAATCAGGTGCAGGGTTGTTAGCAATTAAGTAAAAGCTTTGGTAATATTTGAAGATTAAAAAGTTTTCCCTTCCAGAAGAAATTAAGCCATATAATGTTAACTATGGATCTATGCTGGTTTTAAGAAACGTTACAACTTGTTATATATAAAGTTGTCCAGGGAATCTGAAAATGCTGATAAAACCACTGCTTTAGCCTGACCCCTCGGTCTAGAAAGGATTGTAGACGAAAGTGACTACAGTCTAGACCAAATATTTAGCAATGACGAAACAGGACTGTTGAAAAGACATTGTAGATTTGATGGAGTCTCGTAAGGTAAAGTTAACAATTATTATTTCATATGCACAGGCTTCAAGTGAAAAGCATGATGACACTGATCTGATAAAAGAAGCCCCACTTTGTAGCCTTATTGCTTCACTCTTGACATCTGCTTTTTCAGGAAGTTGAAAGGGGCTTGACAAAATTAAAAGAAAACTACTTCAATGCTGAGCAAAGTACCCAAACTATATGAGGAGTTGAAGCCCAACTGACCCCCTACATTGAATTCACAGCCAAAAAAATGAAGGCTTTAAAAAAGCAAACAGTGGAAAAGAATTTTATCAGAAAGCAAAAAATCACAAGAGAAAATCTGCACCCATTAACATCAAAAGAATACTATACAAAACATGTTATTTTATCCGGTAACTAATGTTACTTCTATATGGGAAACTACCATATTATAGGAGCACTCCCTAAATATATCAAATAAAACTAACAATAGAGTAAAATGTTATCGATGTTGACAAAAAAAAATTTGTATTTTTTAAAAGATTCAGAATTTTACTCAGAAAAATTGGAAAATAATCTATGATGAATTTACATTACAGGCTATAAATAATTTCAAATTTACCTGAATGGCTGTTGAGATGGAAATCCCAAGAAACATGATAATTCTTCTTCTGACTTTGATTCTCAACAGAAGCAGGATCAAATAATGAATCCATTAAATATTTTTTCTGTTGAATGCCAGCTGTGAAATATACAGGTTCCTAAAATAAAATATTTGTGTATAACTATATATGCATGCACTCACACATTATGGTAAAATACATTTTAGAATTTTGTTTATTTTTTAACTTTTAGCTAGCCCATTTGCTAAAGCTGTGAATTCAATCTGCTGTATGTATACATATACTTTTAATAATTTGATAGAGAGTATTTTTGGGTGTCATATTAAAAAAAAACCTATTTGGGTTATAATTATATGCTTATATAATAATTATGCTAATGAAGTAAGGATGAGGAAGATTGAATTTAGAAGAAGTGTATCTACATTTGCATAGAGAGTGAGAAAACAATTAGGAAAGCTACCCTCAGTATGCCGGACTGAGATCGAACCATGATTTCCCCATCATCGGCAGTCTAAACGATTGCGAGAGTAGCGCCTTGGACTATGCGGCTGCCGAAGCGGTTAAAAAATTGATTAGAATCTAATTATATGGTAAAAAAGTTCATAACAAAATAGTACATTATGTATACAATTACTGGATGAGGGTCAAATTCACAATTTTACTCATCTGACTCTTTGAAATCACATAAGAGGTTTACTTTACTACATTAATTATCTAGTTACTATAGATACAGAAAATATAAATAGTAAATTAATGTTCACAACTTTTGTTATAGTTTGAGTTGGGTCGAATCCACTATTTAACAAATCTGAATCTCCAAATTACCTTCAAATCACTAATATGGAATCTGAATCTTGGAAAAAGTTATAAACATAAGCAGAAATATGATGGAATAATATAAAATACAAATAATAGCTATATGTTAATATTCTTTCTAATAATCAATTCATTATAACATTCATTTAAAGTGTTAAATTACTAGTCTGGGGCTTGGTTGTTGAGTTTCTCCTATAATTATAAACAGTAAAATTATAACTCTTTAAGACCAATTTCATTTGAAAAATTGAAACAAAAAAACCTTTTAGGAACTTTAGTCTTGAATCTGAAATTTTCTTGAATCTTCAAATCTCGAATATTCTTAAGGATTCAAAGGATTCAAAAGCCCATCCCTTGTTATAATTAGTTCATTATATATAACATTCATACATCCAGTTAAGTGGTAAATTAATGGTCTGGGGTCTATATGTTAAGTTTGTTCTGTAATTACATTGGGCTGAGCCACTAATAAGTGACAAAAGAGTTCTAAATCAAATAAATTACTCTTGAGGTGCATTTGAATGATGCATCAAGTCAAAATAAACATCCCAACCTGGTTATTGTGTTCACTCTCCAAGGATGAAGTCTCTTTTATGCCACAGAAACAGTATCCACATGGCTCGATAGTTGTGTGGCTTATACCAATTTGAACGTTCGACCAAACAGGCACGTGTATCACACAATTCATGTAGCAGCCTTGAAAATGTAGAAGAAGAAATGGTACAAATTTCACTTTGCGCGGCCCATAATAGCTTCTTTCAGACATGTTTTCAGTCACCTGGTAGAAAATAAGATAATTATTTATTATTAACATTCAAAATGATATAATCTTTTAAAATACAAATATGTAGTGGAACATATATTATGAAAGAATGTATATAGTGGGCCAACTAGGTTTTAGTAAACGTTTTAATAATATGAAAATGGATTACTATAGTGTCTTTTACCAGAACTTCTAACACAATTAGAGTTATTAATGCCTCAGGTTGCCCTTTAAGCAAGTTCTGTGTCACTTGTGTATTCACTAGCAATCACAACACATGAATAATAAAATCCATCCCAACTGAGATTCAAACCTATTTATTTGAGGGGAGTGGCAAGTACCCAAATCACTACACATTGCTTGAAAATATATGTCATTGCCAGCTTTTAAACATATTAGAATGAGTCACTTGTAGCTAATTGAGGGAAATAATACATAAGCAATAAAAGCCACTAATAAGGCAGAAAACCATTTATTTAGTACCTTACTATTACTTCTTTATAATTTTATAGATGTCTGAGAATGATCAAATTTTGAACTCAAACCTTTTAATAGAGGCTCATGTTTGAATATGACAGCTTTAGACTCAGCAAACTCGAACTTGTTGTATGAAGCTATTTCTGTGTTGTAGTTTGTTTGTTGGTGGATAGCGCATTGTCTTTATGTTATTTGTGAAGTGTGCATTTAGCATATGTTATTTTCATTATAAATATATCACAAATGCCATTATAATTTCAAAGATATTCAATTACATATATGAAATAAAGTGCAGTGAGCAAAAACCATTTGTAATAAATAAAATGATAAAATAGTACTATAATAGAGCACAAATAAAAGTAAAAACATGAACACATATTTACACATACTTCAATATATCTATGCTATTATAACATCTTCCTTGGGAAGTAGTAGTAGTAAGACCAAACAGGATGTTGTCTCCAGTGATGCCAACTTGGTTAAAAAGGATAAAAACTTATTGATGGTGGAGTTGAAATTCTCGAAGGTTCCTCTATTACTCTGTGGATGGTAGGTGGTGCTAGTGTAGCCCTGGATTGAAATTAATGAATATGTAGAATGGGTGGTTTTCTAGGCTTGTGATCCATTGATGTGCCAGTTCACATCTTCTTAACTAGGGCATATTGCATAGTGTCTTGTTGAATGATTTTAACAATTTGACTGTGTAGCAGTCCTCAAAAGTTGAGATTATTATTTAAACATGTGTCTTAGATTCATTTTAACATTTAAAAGTGTGCAAAGTGCACTTGTTCAATTCTAAGCGAACTTGAACTCAAATTGAATATGTGAAGTTTTCTGGAAGTCAAATTTAACTATGAATATTTTTGTTGGTTGTTTTATGCTTGGAAAAAAAATTAGAGATGGGTAGAATCCACTTTTTCTCGAATCCGAATCTACATTTTATTTTCGAATCTCTAATTCAAATTCTAGCAAATCGTTATAAATTTTAATGATTTACAAATAGACTCACATTACACAATATAGGCCTAAATTGTGAAATAAGGTTTATTTCAATCATGCTTTCAATTTTAAACAACCCCAACCCCCCCTTGCAATATACAGGTTAAAATCAAGCCAAATTAAACAATCTAGACTCATATTATTGTTTAAAAATCAAATCAATCAAAATTTGAGTGTCTTTTAGTTATTTTTAAATGTGTTGTTAGAATGGGTTAAGTTTCTAAAAAATATGTGAAATAAACAGATTAGGCCTATGTATCCTTTGATCAACTTTAATCATCATTAAAGGATATTTTATTGTATTAAGATAGCAAAAATAAAAATACAAACGGATATTATTAATAAAGACTAAAACAACATGCTTAACAATTAAACAGACATTGGAAAAAGTAAACTCAATAATGCTTAAGTATGTTTTATTATTATTTTCTTTTATATCCATTATCAATTTTGCGTAGAAAACAAATATATTCAATTCTTACGATATATCAATTTCTGAGAATATATTCTATTTAAAACACGAACATATTTTCGACTACAATATGTTCATTCCCATTTATAAGGCAGGACTATGTTTGAATATTACTACAATTACTTTAATAACATATATAAAAAAATAATAACATATTTTTAAAAAATAATAACATATTTAAAAAAAATAATAGCATATATTTAAAAAATAATAAAAACTAAGTTAAAATCAATTAAAAAATAAATAGTGGATTAGCAAGTCGTTATTTGATTCTTAAAACTTGAGATCGCTTACTAAGTGATCAGATTACCTGAATCGATTTTAAACAAACAATCGATATACGATACGTAGGTCGATAGGGATAAATAAACAGTTTTATCGCTGTCTGACTGTTGAAAGTATTTATTTTTCATGAAACCCAACAAAATATCTAACTTAAGGATCGTATGCAATAAATTGGGGCTCTTTACATAGTTGTAGATAATTAAAACCAGTTGGGTAGTAAGAATTAACAGTATCTTTATTTTAATCATCACTCGGGCGAGTAAACATATACGTCATGGCGGCCGACTTTGTATCGTGTGTAATGGCGGCTGACTTTGTATCATCCGTAATGAGTTATTATTTCTGTTTAAAAAAAAGCCATGATTTGTTTAATTTATTTCGAGTTTATTTGTAATTATAGTTTTGATTTTCAGTTTTTGAAGAGTTTTAATGTGTTTATTAAACTATTTACAAGATTGTTCGTGAGGTGAAATTTTATAAGTGAGCATGTGCTGAAATGGTCGAGTCCAAGTTTCACATAGAGGTGGGAGGGTAGGGTATGAGGCATGTAAGATTTTCCACACCTAATAATTTTTTATTTTTTTAAAGAATATTTTATTAATGTTTATGACCTTTGTCCGACAAAATAAATATTATGAATTAAGTTGTGCTTTTCAAGTAGGTCTAACTAAGTAATTTTTGAATTCAACATATGATGCTTTGTTTATGAGGTGAAAGATTCGATCATCGAATCCAGTAAAACACCGAATCCTCGAATCTCGAATACTTGTCAGGATTCGGTGGATTCGAAGATTCGAGTGGCCCAACTCTAAAAAAAATATATTGTTGTTATTTATATAACTTTATGTAGTAAAATCCCTTGGAAAATGCTTTAATGTACAATTGTTTGTAATATTTCATTTTAATTAGATAAATAAAGTTATTTTTACATTTTACAATTCAATTACGTCAGACATTTTCATCTGAATATTGATTTGTGATGTGAATGACAGCTCATCATGATAGTAATTGACCGTATATTGAGTATTTTAGCTTTGTAATTGTCAAAGATAGACTTTTTTTGAAACCAAGTTAAAGCTGATATTTGTTTTGAAGCCAAGTCAAAGTTTCACACACACCTATTTACTTTTCTTATATATATATATATAGTTTAATAACCATTTGTTTTCTATTCTAATAGTTAAGTTTTAAAAGTAAGCATATATTTGATCAAGTTCATTTCGCTTCAACTTGACATTCCGGAGCTTTCTGGAAAACTCACTCAAGTTTGACACAAATTAAAAGTCTTGAGTTCAAAAACCCCTATAATTTTAATATAATTTCAGCTTTTGGGCATCTAGCATAAAATATATCACCTTTAAGGAAATGGAAGCCTGCTCAACGTAGAAACCTGTGTGCACGGTATGGTTGGTGAACTCCTGGTATTGCCCCCCAGAGTTAGAGCCATCGTCCCAATTAAGGGGCACAACTGCAGGGATCCAGTTCCATGCCCAGCCAACCCATGATTCAGTTGCCTCGTCTGGATCATTTTCCTCTAAAAAAAATCAAGCATACTTAGTCCCCTTGTGGGCCAGGCTTATAAGTTATAACTTATAAGAGAGAAATATTTACAGCTACTTAACACTCTTTATACGTTCTTAAAAATATTGCTTGCATTTGGAATGGTGATTGAACAAAATGTGTTGGAGCCCTGCTAGATGTAGGCGCACACACATGTTAGTGAGCCAAATTAGTGTGATCAAATATAGTCTTTATAGACTTTCACTTGTTTGAAAAAAAAAATGTTCCTGAATATGTCATACTTAAAATACACAATTATATTTATTATCTATAGGTGTATAAGAGCCATAATTATAATTACATACTTTTTTTTGGTAAAAATGTGTGTATATTTTTAGTGATAATATTGTTCTTTTAAGTGAATAGTTTTAATAAAATGATACTGAGCACAGGATAATTCCTGGATTGCTAAGCTGTAGAGCATTTGTGTGTTAGGCCGAAGGTTGTGGGTTTGATTTGTGTGTTCAGGTGTTATTTTTCAATTCTATTTAATCCAAATGAAAAATATACAAAAAAGATACAGCTCGGTATCCATAACCAAAGTTAATTTCCATCTCTAAATAAAATTAAAATGTATCCACTATTAAGTCTGTGGGCAGTATACCTCACTCCCTCCATTCAAAAGATACTAAGTGAATCATGTCATGTTATTATCGTTATTAGAGTCTTAAGATGTCTATTTAGATTTCAATTTGAAATAATATCCTGTACTTTGTCTTTGGATTGTACGTTTATATTTTTTCCCTTGGTGATCAAGTTAAAAAATAAGTTAGTACTATATTCAATGGTATATTATAATCATAAAGAATAAGCCAACACATCCGCTCAGTCAGTTTCGTGTCTCCCTACTGAGCTAAAAGTCCCGGGTTCAATTTCTGGCATGGCAAAAAACTTATCATTGGTGAAATATGGGTTTACCCTTTCTCATTAATAAATTAACATCCGGGTACTGGATGTTGTGCTTGTCCTAGTCTTAAGTTAGATTATAAGGTACAGTAGCCCCATGGCTTCTTTGGTGCTGACTGACAGCTCACAGTTGACCTCTGACAGTCAACATTTAGGTATATAAATGTTGACTGCGAGAAGTGACAGCTGCTAAACACATGTTTTTACAGATCATATGGTTCAGCGTAGGGATACATAATTTGGTATGGTAACTTTTCAAAGCTGTCAGTCAGCACCAAAGAAGCCATGGGACTACTGTATGTGAAGTTAAGACAGGCCTAGCCAGCCGGTAGTGAAAAAATATATGGCTTGAATAAAAAACTGGCACAGGTCACAGAATGGAAACAGCAATGGATATTTAAAAAAATCAAAGAACATAACCATTGTTCACTTGATTTAAGATGCCAGTCTCGCAAAAGATGTCAAATTAAAAATAATATGCCCTAGTTGCTCAATCAAATGCTTAAGAATTTTAAATTCAATTTACTTAAGATGAGCTATTAAAGGAAAAATCTTTTGAATGCCTACAAAATAGTGACATGAATAACCATATTAAAAACCTATTTACATATATTGTTTGGGTTAGGTTCAAAGAATGTCTACCAGATTGATTTACTTAAAATTGGGCAACAATTTTTGGTGGTAAACATAGAACAAATAGTCAAATATATATATATATTTATTTAATGTCTACCAATTTGAAACAGATAACAAGATCCAAAAACCACTGTGCATACGTTGTTTGCCATTGATTCAATAAATGTCCCTTCCAAATGTTGTTAAATATGACCTACACATCTGAAAGTTATTGTAAAACAAAGAACTGGAGAGACGAAATGCCCCCTTGTCAAGTTAAAGCAGAACCTTGCTGTGCTTGGTCAAATAATGCAAAACCTAAACAACAATGATCAAACTCTAGCCATGTTGCCATATTTCAGTCAGGGTTTTACTCTTTTATGCTTAAGAAGGGGACTGATATGCTCCTAAAACTAATGTAGTGTATTTTGTTGTGTTTTAATTGTGTAGGCCTGCCCATATATCTTCCTTTCAATGGTCATTAAATACAGCCATATGGCACAATTTTTTTTTCTTTAACTATTGCTTTATGTAACTTGTAAGCTAATATGAAATATAAATTACTTTTAAAAGTGAATAACTAGATTAAAACCTCACCAAGTTCCATGTCTACATCCTGTTCGACAGTTTCATCTTTCTGAGCACTCTGGGATGGATCCGGTCTAAGCTCTTTCCCATGGAGCGCAATAGCTAGTCGGATCAATCGCATCAGCATTGGCACCTGCTGCTCTGTCAAGCTAAAGTCCATCCTCTGACAGTGAACATCCACGCGGAAGAGAGAAGCTTGCTTGGAAGATGTTGTGAAGTAGTTTCGTAACAAGTGAAGTTCCAAAGAACAGCGATACAGCAAGGGCTCCTGCACAAAGGAGGAAAATCATGAACAAAATTTACAGTATTATTTACCAATATTGTTAGAAAGAGAGCACTCATAGGGAAATTGTTGAAACAGCAAACTAACATAAGATAAAAAAAATCTACTGTCAATGTTTAGATATATTATCTATCTTTGTTTCTTTCTGTGCCAATCTCTCATAAATGCTCAACAATGTTAAAATATGTTTCAGGTTGTAAACAAATCCAACATGACTCATTAAAACTTAACGAGTTGCTAGCCCATAAAATTTACTCCAGAAAACTATGCCAATTTTAGTCTATTGCTACAGATTTTTACAAAAATGAGTGTTTCCTTGGCTCAGATTTTATTTTGAAATCTTGGAAAGAGAAAAATGTACATGAATACTTACTTCAATATAGCTGAACTATACATTCTGTTACCTACCTTAGTGGTACAGTTAGCTAACACACTAGTTTCAAATCTCGATCAGATGAATTGGTTTTTTTTTCCATAAATGGTTTTCCACTCTCCCGCCACACAAATGTGGGTCCACTTCCTCAAAAATTCAACCCTCCCAACTCCTAACTCATTATCATAATTAGTACTTAAGCATCTAAACCTGAACAATTAGTAAGATGTGATGCTAGGTAAATATATATATATATATAAATTCTGTTTATGAAATGCCTTATGAATAAGCTTTTACCGTGCCACAAAAAATGATATGCATTTTATTTAAATAAATGCACACTAGAAAATTAAAAATTACATACCTGATACATTTCAATTTTTCCTGAAGCATTGCGTTTATCTAAGCAAATGGTAAGATCCGATAAGCCAATAATTTTGCGTAATAGTATATAAGGTGGTGACAGATCTGAAAAAAAATTACAGGTTTGGCATTCTAATTTGTGAAACACTTGACAATAGAATCAGTACTGGAAGCTAAAATCAACTAAAAGCCAAAAATATTGCAATGCTTTTTAAATAGTTTCATATAAAAGTGCCTCCAATCCAAAGCCAATGCCCTGCCCCATGTTAAGTGGTTACCCTCTAAAATCTCTTCAAACTCACAAGGATAATCTAATACGCAAAAATTCCCTAAAATAAAGTTTGAATTGCAAAAAATGTACTTCACTAAAAACAATTTATCTGCAAATTGATAGTGCTTACTGCTTAATCAACTATTATACAACAGTACTATTTACATACCCTTTAAAGGCAAAATTTATTTACATACAGGTATAAGGAAATATTACTCTACTAATAACATTATCGCATGAGAATAATCTACAAAGATTAAAATATGTTTAATACATTATTATTCATGTACAACTTGATTTTCTTAGGATTGACAAATGAAGCAGTCTTTATAAAATATAAACATAATTTTTGAGATCAGCATTGATAGGTAACATTTTACCTGCAGATCACATGACCTGACCTATGAATACATTAAAAGTAGATCTAGTAACTTACTTATACTATGTCATTAATTAAAATGGATTATAGATGTAAATTAAGTGTTGTATTATTGAAATGGCAAGTAAAGTAAATAACATACCATATTAACATAATTTACTTAAAATATGAGGGGTGTGCAAGTACTCAAAAATTCAAGTTCAAGTCAAGTATTAATAGCTGCTCAAACTCAACAAATTTAACTAGAGATGTCACGATACCTTCTTTTCTCGATTTTGATTGTCAATTCTGATTATTAAGTTCAACCTCGATTCTACAACATTTACTATTTAATTATTTTTCCAAGCATCCAACCTCATTTAAAAAGATATATGTCCAACTTCATAGAATAGCAAAGAAACAAAAACAAAAGTTCATTTTTTTAACAAAGAAAAAGATCCATTTAACAAGTATTAAAGCATATTTTACAAAGTTAATAAAATAATTAGTAATTGCATTAGAAAGTGTGTATTTTTATCTCCAAGTAAATAAAGCTTCACCGAATCAAAAAGTACAACAAACAATTGTCGAACGCACAGATATTTTCAATTCACCAACCGAACCAAAATATTATAGCAAATTACGGCAAATAAACTAATATCAGAGATATTCGATAACTACTTGTTTTGAATTTTGCCATTTTCTTAGTTGCCAGTACTTTCATTTAGA
The DNA here is from genome assembly GCA_902151425.1 of Timema shepardi. NCBI lineage: Eukaryota > Metazoa > Arthropoda > Insecta > Phasmatodea > Timematidae > Timema > Timema shepardi. The sequence continues at coordinate 23,869 of CABFVX010004937.1, forward strand.
GCTAAGAATTGAATTATAGAGAATTGTAATATTAAGATCAATTCTCGATTCTTTCGAAGCTAGTAATAATCGAGGATATCGAAGTATTGAAGAATCGAGTTTGACATCGATAATTTTTACAAAACTTGAAAAATTTGAGTACTTAAAGTGTTTTATTTTTTCTCTCAAAAATTAAGAGTTTAATTAATTTGATTAAATTTTAAGCTATGATTTCATTATTAAAAAAAATTATATTTAGGCCTACTTAAATATATTTTAAAATTCTAATTTGTGTAATTAATTTTTTTTTCACACAAAAATAAATTCTAGAGGTTCTATGTTTGTAATTATGATTTATGAAGTGATCTATTTTAGGAAATTCAGCTTGCGGTATTTATAGTACACATATTGCTTTGATACTCAATTACAAAAAAAAACTTGATGTTTTAATTAAAACTCACTTCCAACTCAACTCTTGAGTGAAAAATGCCTACTCCCACACTACTAAAAATTACTACTGATTAGAATTGGTAATTAACAACCCCATTAGGAAGAGAATCCTTGAAACTTACTATGCAATAATTCATATAATTTTAATAAAAAGATATACAATGAAAATTTATCATTTTTTCCAACCAACATAAAATAAAGAATCATAGAGTTAATCAATTAATCAAATGGGCAAAGGATGAAGAGGTTAAGATAAATTGCACCAACATGGAAATTATTATGTAGAAATAACCAAACTTACTGGATCTGTTCAAAATGATATCCAATCCCTATTGAGTAGAACGCCACTACAGATATAGAGAGCCCGGCTATGAATAAATAAACTTACCAATAAATGCAGGTTCCCATTGCTCATTGGCTGACTGAAGTGTGACTGTCCTTACATTCACAGAGAGCACAATATCTTCTTCCACATATTTCAAGATGAGGTTGTTACACAGAATGGTAATGTTGTTGACAATCTTGTTGACCAGACTCTGGACATAGCCCGGAGGAGCCACAACTTCTGGTTGTCTGTACATAATATATTGACAGTTACAAACTGATAAGAAACGTGTGAATAAAAATATCAGTGAATACGAATGAATATTAAGAATCAACTTTTAACAAGATTTAAGGTAAGTTTTCCCTCGATTCTTCCAGCACTTTGTGGTCATGTCTAATAGTTTAAAAAGAAAGCTATTTAGCTATATACACCCTATCTATGATAGGAGAGGTGGTAAGTGACAACTATAAGAAGGTTCTGTATTACAAACATTGGCTGGAAGCATAGCGGAATTTTATTTGGTGGGGGGAGGTGGGGGGGGGGGNAGACATGATGTTAGGACTTACTATCAAACCATAAGAAATAATATTTTATTTTATACAGCAGGTGTGGAACTTTATTTGTGTAATAGAAGGGGGTAGGGAGAGGAGGGGAGTGTAACAAAAAAAGATTTTAAGGACTTTATATCCTCCTCTTGCCTAGTTAATGTTAGAAAAGTGGATACGCTTAAAAGCTATTTATATAGTGATATAGTGATCCTCGTGCTATTTATATAGTGATTCTTGTTTGGAGAATTTTTGAAAATTTTACTCTTTTAACAGCTATTTAGAATAAAAATATTTTAAAATTTTGATATTTCTAGAGAATATTTGGAGTAGTCCTCCTTCGGCAAATTTTTAAAATTGGATTCCCTTAAAAGCTATTTGGAATAGTACTCACCTGTAATTTAACTATCTATATTTAGAAGATATTGAAAGTTGTCTTCCCTCAACACATATTTGAAAAGTGAATGGTTTTAGAAGCTAATTACAGTAGCCCTTGCTTGAATTTTCTTAAAATATTATATTCATATAGAGGCTATTTTTAGCGGCTCCCCCAATAAATGCCCCTATCTATACCTAACAATGAAAGTCACTAATATTACCTATGTGGAAAAAATGATTATTTTATTAGTAATAATATACTAGCAATCAAAAGTGTTAATAAATGCTTCTAATAAAACTTACCTAAGGATTAATGTATAATTGGCTTTTTTGTAACTTATTGAAATATTAAAAGATATTAAAAAACTATTATGTCTTTTGTTTTGTGGTTGTGGCAACAATATATATTATAGTACATGAAATAATAGATTAGAAAGTATTATATTTACATTTGTAGCTTATCTTTGTTTTAAGTTTAACTGACCACCAAAATAAATAAATTATTTTTAGGGGTCTGTGAGCTCTCAATTTTTTTTTTAATTTGAGTTGGTCTTGAAATAATTTCTCATGAAGCTTTCGAGTATCAAGCTGAGTCAAGTTTGGGTTGGATAAATATTTAATTTTAAAACTTGGTTATGTAAATAAAAAAAATACATATTAAATGTATTTTAATTATAATTTAATCAAATAAAACATATATTTTTAAAAATCTATCCAGTAACTTAGCTCAGTCGGTAGCATAGCTGTATAATGAGCTAAGAGTCACCCGGGTTCTATTCCCAGCGTGGCAGAAAAATTTATCATCGGTGAAATGTGGGTTTACCCTTTCACAGTGATGGATTAACGGCCAGGGACTGGATGTTGTTTCTGTCCTAGTCTTAGGTTATATTATAAGGCATATGAAGCTATGACAGGACTAGCCAGCCAGTAGTGGAAAATTTAATGCTTGAATAAAATAAATTGTACGAAACTCAGCACAAACTTTCTCGCTCTATTGTTTGAAAATGGAAATATTTACTCAAAACTCGTAATATATGTGAAACAAAATAATATACACTAGCAAACCCAAGCATAAATTGCACTATACTTATGTAAAACTTTTTTTTTTGAGTCCCGATTTTAAATTTTATAATTTTGTTTTTAAAGAATTAATGTCCTCATTTGTATGTTTGGACCAATAAATAAAGATCAATGTTTGGTCCACAAAGGTCAACACTTCATATTAAAATTTCAACTTTCGGTTAAAATTTTCGACATTTTATTAGGTGTTGCAAATCTTCATGCCATCGCATTGCTATTAAATTTCCTCATTCATAAATTTGGACCAATGAAAAATGTAAATATTGACTATCAAGTCTAAAATGGATATAGATCATTGTTGTACATACATTTATCCTAAGAGGTTTAAGGAAAAACAACATACACTTTTAGAAACTCACTTATATTTAATTACTCTGTGGCATTGGAGAATTATTGCGTTAAAACTTAAGTAGTATCTCTTTACAACTAAAGCTGCCAATATCTCAGAAATTGTTGGATTTATAAAAACATATTTCATATAAAAGTTTTTTATTTTTAATAGTACTACAATTTTGCAATGATAAGTTATTTAGTATCTCAAATAGTTGTGGAGATACAAAAATTTCTGCTTCTGTAAAGTACCTTAAAATTCATTATCACTGTAAAATTAAAATATACAATTTATAATCTTAATCAACACCTAAATACAAATTTTAAACAATTTTTTTTTCTCTTTTCTCCCTTTCTTAAACTACTCTTAATTTTAAGTTTAAACATATAAACAGACAAACGACATTGCAAAGTCCCCTTTTTAGGGTTTGGGGGGGTCTTGAGACATTGACATCCATCAACATTTTAGGTTAGATTTTCTTATGTGGTCGCAATACTTTTACCTTTTGTGTTTGAAAAGTTTAAAAAATATATATTTACATAGAGCTTGAAAGTTATTGGTTTTATAAAAATATGCTTCTTATAACATATTTCTATAATAAAAAGACCCTCATATTTGTAACAATAAGTAATTTCATATCTCCAATAGCTTAAGAGATATTATGAAAAAAGATAATTTATGCATCAGACTGGAACTCTTAAAGTCATTTTGCCGAAATATTGAGGGAAGCCATTTTGTTTGGAATATTTATAAATGTTTAGAAATGAAATTTAATCAAAATCGTTAGAGCCGATTTTGAGAAAATTGACTTTTTCTCTTTCTGCCCTTCAGTAAAATACCCTTAATTTTAGGGTTAGATATCCAATTCCAAAAACCCCTCAGGACAACCCTATGACAACCCTAAATCGGTAAAATAGTTTAGGCTCTAGTTGGAGATACAATCAGACGGAAAGTCAAAAACCATTTTATTAGATTTAGAGGGTCATGAAACGTCAAGAATCATCAAAATCTTGGGTTCAATTTTTTTGGATGATCACAATACTTTCTCTACCTGTAAGATAGCGAGAAAGTAAAACTGACCCAGGCCATAGGTTGTAAGCAATGGTAGATGTAAGAAATTTTAAAAATCTAAAATAAAATTACTTATTAAAAAAAGTCGCCATTAATAGCATCATATTTTAAATAAAGTAGACTAAAATATAAATTATATTTCAATTTAATGTTCCTAAGAAGAGTTAAATAAAATCATAAAAATGTGTTAGGATATGAGGATTTAGCAATATTAAAAAAAGCCCCGTGATTTACTGTTCATCTGGCATGCAGATGTTCACTTGGTGCTGGCCTCTTAATAATAATAATAATAGCCTTTATTTATCTGGCGAAGTTAAGGCGTTAGCCTTCTCTTCAACCTAATCAGTGTTGAATACAACATACACTATTACATTTATTGAAATACAATTTAATAAAGAAATATTCAAATAAGTATAAAAACATTTGCACGCTCATTCACACACACTCAAATGAAGCTCAAGTAGTTTCAAGAACTCAGTTTAGTATATTAGACGAGATAAATTGCTTAACCGCACGCTTGAAGGGGAGTCTAGATTATATATGACGAGTAGAGTTATCTAGTTTGTTCCAAGCCTGTGATGGCAGGACAGTGAAAGAACGAACATATGTTTGAGATCTATGTATGGGAATAGACATCTGTAGAGTGGATTCTGATCTGGTAGCGCGGCTATGTTTATCTTTCAGAAATAGGAACCGTGAGGATAAGTATTGAGGCTGAGATGTTGATAATATTTTGTGAAGCAATACTAATAAATGTAGCCTTCACCTTTGATGTATTCTTAACCAACCCAGTTTATTAAAATACTTAGAAATATGGTCATGCCGTTTTAAGTTAAATATGTATAGACACATGTGTTTTGTAGTCGTTGTAGTCGTTCTGCTAGATCGTCTCTTAAGACATTGTATACATCACAGTAGTCGAAGTGTGGTATTATTATCTCTGGACAAAGATAAGTTGTACATTTTCTGGGAGAAAATTCTTTAGTCTTCTCAGTGAATGTAAGCAGGCATACACTTTCTTGCAAATCGAAGTTACTTGATCTGATCCAATTAAGATTTTCATCAATAATCACACCAAGGTTTTTAGTAATTGTTGTCAGTTGTACTGTGGATACTCCTAATCGAATGTCGATCAGTAGGGAACGGTCCAAATTCAGTAGTAGTCTGCTTGTTCCTATAAGAATGGTTTGAGTTTTATCAGGGTTCAATTTAATACCAATTTTTTCAGACCAAGCATTTATTTTAGCTAGGTCAATATTCATTTGTTGTATGGCTGTATTTATTGAAGAACGGTCAGTGGAAATATATATTTGAAGGTCGTCTGCATACATGTGATATTTACAGTATGACATTGAAGCGATATTGTTCATATATAGAGAAAAAAGCAATGGCCCTAAAACTGAGCCCTGTGGAACACCAGCCTCAAATGGGTGCCACGTTGAGAACATGTTGCCTATCATGACACTTTGCTGGCGACCATGCAAATATGATCTCATCCACTGTATACTGCCCAGAGAGAAATTAAATAATACTTGCAATTTTGCTTATAGAATATTAAAATCAAAAGTAATAAAAGCTTTTGAAAAATTTAATAGTATAAAAAGTGTTAGCTCGCGCTTATCCATGGCTAGTTTGATGTCGTCTGTGACATTTATCAATGCGGTATATGTACTACAATGTGATCTGAATCCTGATTGATAGGCAGTTAACAAATTGTGTTTGTTAATGTGTCAGTAAATTTGTTGATGCACTAGGAATTCAAGTGCCTTAGAAAGGGACGGAAGTATACTTAGTGGTCTAAAGTCATGTCAATCTTTTGCTAGTCCTTTTTTAGGTATAGGCCTAATAAGTGCGAGTTTCCAAAGTGCAGGATACTGTCCAGTCATGAGTGAGTAGTTGAATAAGTCAGTTATTGTTGATATAACATTTCTTAAAATTGTTTGTATTAACAATATTGAAATTTTGTCTATACCTTGTGCTTTAGATTTTATTCTCATTATTGATTTGTATACCTCATGATGAGTCAAGTGGGCAAAGTAAAAAGTACTGTCATCATTATAATCACTATTATTATTACTTGCATTGGAGGCATAAATGTCGTTTATAGTTTGTATTCTAGCTATCTTGTTAATTAAATTAGGAATGTGAAGAAACTCTTCATTTTGTTTATTAGGACTGATGTGCATATGAGTGCTTTCGGGTAGTGTATGCCCCACTCCCATCCTCCGCAGTTCCCTCCATAGTTTTTGGGGGGCTCGGATAGTATTAGCTTTCCTAATGGCCTGGGTACATTTATTACGCAGACGTTTATACTCCTCAAAATTTATGTTGCCTGTAAGTGACTTGATTTTCGATTCTCGTTTAAATTTCACATATGATTGGTTATGTCTCCTCATCAATAACCTAATGTCTTTAGTCATCCAAGGCGCAGGTGGTCTACTAACACGCCAAGTTTTTAATGGTTCATGCCTCTTAGAGCATTAATGATGTTTAAGATGTACATAGTACACTTTTGCATTGTCGTGTATTTGATACCATCTTGCACAAAGCTATTATGTTCTAAAATCCCTAGATATACAGTAACCCCATGGCTTCTTTGGTGCTGACTGACAGCTCCCAGCTGACTTCTGACAGTCAACATTCAGCTATATACCTATATTTTGAATGTCAGAAGTGACAGCTGCTAAACACATTCTTTTGCAGATCATATGGTTCGGCGTAGGGATACATAATTTGGTCTGGTAACTTTTCAAAGCTTTTAGCTGTTAGCTGTCAGTCAGCACCAAAGAAGCCATGGGGCTACTGTATATACCTTTCTAAACCTTTATCTAAGCCTCACACTATCTTTCTTTCACCAACAACATGGACGTGCCTGGCTTTCAGACTTTGGGGGGGACAGACACAAAATATTATAAGTGATTTAACACTCTCTAATAATAATTGTTTATATACTTAGTATAAACAACGCGTACACTAGCAATACTCTTAAATTCAGTTTCATATTCAATATAAATGTATCAGATGAACATTAATACCAATTCAAAAATTTTCCTTTAACTCAGATTAAAATAACAATCTTTTTTCTTAGTTGTTCAAAATTTTAAATAACTATAGCCCTATCTGCAAGAGTATTAGTAGTTTTGTATTAAATAAATAATAGGAACTATATTTTGTGTACCACACAGACAACACAACTTATAAATAAAATACTTATATGCCATACAAAATACTTATTTTAAATTAGCATAGGCTTCACCAAACACTCTCTTTCTTCGTTCATTAACTACAATAAACTTGTTCATAAGATTATGAATGCTTATCTTGTCCAACATAT
>CABFVX010004937.1:33691-57573 GCA_902151425.1 Timema shepardi
TTGTAGTTCAGTTGGTGAATCCTGTTCTCTTTTGATTAAGAAACGATCCATGCTCAAAATATTACTCAAATCACGCTGATTTATATTAAGTTCACTTTTACACACAAACACATTAGCAAATACGACATAAACTCATTTATTTACAAAACATTTAACAAACCACACGCCACACTATTTATTCTTAACATTCACAAGATTGCTGCAACTATTCGAAAAAGTTAAGAACTTGCAAATAAAATAAAATAATTTACTAATACAATTACAGTGTCACCAGCCTAAAAACTATTTTAGCAGCGCTAGTGTCTATACAAATGAAGCAAGATCCGCCTATTTAATAAGGTATTTAAATTTAAAATAACTAATTTCAAGAATTAAAAAAACTATTCAAATAAATCAATAAATTCTCTATTGAATTTAAGGGTAAACTTTTGGGGGGGACGTGTCCCCCCGTCCCCTCTACCAGGCACGTCCATGACCAACAAAACCAGTTTACTCAGTTGCTGACCTTGACATTTCAATGGTTATAAGATACACTATAACTTCTTTGTTAGGTGCTCCTCCCCTCCCAACACCAAAACCCACAAACTTAATTGACACAAACAAAACACAACCCAACAGGTAGAGAAAAAGTTAAACCATTAGTCATAAATTACCAGAAACACAATACAAGGGGAGGAAATAACTTTTTTTCAAGGAGCTTAAAATGGATATATTGAGCCCAAACTCAAGTCTTTATTTAAACTCCACTTAAGGAAGTTTTTGAAAGCAGAACCCAATTTTTTTATATAAGTAACTTAGAGAAAGTGCCATATAAAATATTAGTTTCCAAATAAACTGTTTTTGTTGACTCATGCACATAAAAACATTAAAGAAATAGGGTGTAATGAGGTGTACTGGATATAAGGAAAGGTGGCGTATATTTTCTAAGTGTGACAATGAACTTTCAAATTTCTGATACCATAGAGTAAGTAAGTATGAGCATGAACACAACAAAAGAATGTTTGTATGAGGTCATCAACTATCTTCATTACGTCTTGTATGCCATCTTAATTTGTGAAATTAATGCATCCTTTTAGAAACTTCTGTTTGTAAAACATTTTTATGTGACCTACAGATTCCACTTCTTCAAAAAGGAAACATCCAAATGGTCATTTTCATAAGTTTGTGTTTAAAAAATGTAAAAAGAGTACAAAAATAATTATAAACAAATTGTTATTTGTGAAATGTGTTGGTTAGGAATACAATAAGGCCTAATAAAACTATAAGGTTGGATGAAGTAGAACTGAGAAAAGTACATAAAGTAAAATACCTTGGAAGTGTTATTGAGGAGAAAGGTGGAAGTGGAGAGGATTTAATTAAAAGAGGACAGCAGGGAGAGTTGTTCTATAGGTGTGTAAGAGACCCTTGGAGAAGAGAAGTCTCCTTGATGTGTAAGGAAGTGTTGTACAGGCCATACTTTGTACCTATTGTCACATATGCAACAGAAACATGGACAATGAATGTAAGAGAGACTAGGAAATTGGAGGCCATGGGAATAAGGTGTGTGAGGCGCATGTTAGCTGTCATGAGGAGAAACAAGATTAGGAATGAAGTTATCCGGGAGAGAGTGGAGGTACATGGAGTACATGAGGTAGTAGAGGAAGCAAGACTGAGATGGTATGGACATGTAACAAGGATGGAAAAAGAGAGGATATCGAAGAAAATGTTGGAAATGTATGTGGGAAAAAGACCGCAGGCGAGGCCAAGAAAGATATAGGAGGGGCAGATAACAGAAAGTGTTCAAGTGAGAGGATAAAAACTGAATAAATTAAAGGAGTGGTGGAAGAATTGAAAAAGATGCAGGCATTTTACTAAACTAACCCGGCCAGAGGCTGTTAACATTTGATGATGATGATGTTTGATGTGAAAGTTATGAATGCCAAAAGTGACCAAAACTCATCATATGATCATGCATATCATATGGTTTGGCAAATGGATATATGAGAGTAGATCTGGTAAATGGTTTGAATAAATATCCTAGTTCTTGACAGTACCATAATTTACCCAAGTTTGATTTCTTTGTAGAAAAATAAAAAAGTGGGTAAAATTAGAATAGCTGAGCTGTCAAATGGACCTTTTCTGTTCCCCTACTCTATCGTTTAAACCAATCCAATCAAACATACTCTCTCCCTTCCTCCTTCTGTGCAAGTAGATAAAGACACAAATCAACAAAACCTGTCATTGCAGCAAAATGCCAAATAGTCAAATATGCACTAAAAATATGCACTAGAAATTTAAAAAATATGCAACATAATATGCAAAAATAAATTAACAAAGTTCAAATAAACTATGTGTTTTGTTTAAAATATTGCCTTATTCATGGTTGTTACAGTAAATAAGTAAACTCATACTGAGATTTTATTCGGTGAAGTTCCTACATCTGTCACTGAAGAATGGTTTATACAATGAGAATGTCCTTTCGACATTGGTGACGTGGTGGTCTAGGGGTAAGGTGTCAGACTTTTGTACTGGAGAGCCGGGGTTCAATTTTCGGTCAAAGCACAGATTTATCCGATTGCCAAACCCTTCCTTCACATCTGACAAGACATGTATTAATCACAACTTGTGAATGTGTGGAATGGCAGGCCTCCACTGTGGTTCGGATCCCACGTTAAACTGTAGTTTCTCCATTTCATCTCACAATCACCTTAACATTACACATTGGTGTAAGTGTGTATAGCCCGAACGAGTAGTAAGATGCGGTGATGATAATAATAATAATAATAATAATAATAATAATAATAATAATAATAAAAATAATAATATTTAGCACCGCGTCTTACAACCCGTTCGGGTTATACGCTTTAAGTACTAATTACTCTAATGGATTAGGAATTGGGAAGGTTGAATTAGAGGAAGTGAACCCGCATTTGCGTGGAGGGAGAGTGGAAAACCATTTAGGAAAAACCACCCCCAGTTCATCCGACCGAGATTCGAACCTCGATCTACCCGTCCTCAGTAGGCGAGCTCAACACGACAAGCGCGTTAGCCAACTACGCCACCGAGGCGGGTGCGGTGATGATGATGATGATTATAATTATAATCCTTTAAACATTGCATAATGTTACAGGTGCATGTGAAAAAAACACCACAGTTCTTCTTCAGTGAATTCCTCTTGTATTTTAGATTTTTCACCAGACAATATTTTGCTAGTTTCACAAACTATTTTGTAACCAGGATTTTTTATTTAATATCTGACCAAACTTATCGAATGCAATTTTAGCAACACCATAAGTTTCTGAAGAGAATGGCGCTGAAATATGATCTCTCATAGAAGGAATTACTTCAAACCTTCAACTGTGTTATAACTTCAGGTAATTTAGAGAAGTTGTTATGGGTGTACTCGATCTTTTTCTCGATACCATCTTCAGATCACACGCACACTAGTTTTGTTTTATTTAATACCCAAATGACTGCAGAGATGTTATTAATTAGTAATTTGATGATAACATAAAGAGGACAAGTATGGCAGTTTCAAGTAAAATATGTATTTTAAACTTAAAAATAGAAGTAAAATATGCATTTTTACCTTAAAAATTTATAATACACATGTACATCGTTTTTTCCCAGAATATGCATTTATATGCACTAACAAACACCGGCCAAGTGATTTGTTTTAAGGTGTAACTAAAAGTATATAATTTCCGCATACCTTTAGATATGTAAATAATAACATGCATTATGCATATAAATTCAGGCTCTAGTTATAAAACATAGGGCAATCATTGACTACTAAGAGTTCTCATTGATACCACAGCCACTGGCCTATTTTCCTATCAAAATCCTATACTATAGTAGGGTTTTGATATGAAAAAAAGATCTTTTAAAAGAAATGTGCAAGAAAACCGGGCTAAACATGAAAGTAAATAGCATACAAGCTAACGCCACATCTGTAACCTAAATATAGTTTCTATCTTCCAAGCTTTGAAAGTAAATAATATAGTAACTGACACTACAGCCATAGCCTAAATGTCATTTCAGTGTTCCAAATTTCACTATTGATGTACAACTAAGTGCACAAGCATTATTTTTCTTCCACATAAATGTTAGCCTTTTATTGAGTTACTCATTTATAGACCTACTCAAAGGACTGGCTAAAAAGTGTCCCTTGATACAGGTGTGGCAACAACTTGAACTTAAGGGATCATTTGTAACCTTTTATGCTCAAATAATACTAATACAACAACATTTTACCTTCTGTTTCCCTTTTTTCGACCATCCTTGGCTGTGTTGTTGGGACCACTTGTAGCACTAGCTGAGTCAGACCCAGAAGAATCTGCTCCTCGGAGTTTTAAAATACACTCTGAAAGAAAGAAGAAAAAGAAACTAATTTCTTAGTTAACATTTTTATTGAAAAATTTAGAAGTACAAACAAATGTAGCCTATTGGAACGATTTAAAAAATCACACCATCTTCAGCAGTGACAAGGATAACCTTGTGTTATCAACCACTGAGAATTAATTATATTTTTTCAATCTAAAGGAAAATAAATATAAACTTCCAATAAAAACAGAGTTGAGTCGAATCCACTATTTTACAAATCCGAATTTCCAATTTGCTTTTGAATCCCGAATTCAAATCTTGGAACAAATAACGAGCATAAGAGGAAATATAAAGATAATAGAAAATACAAATAGGTATTAACTAGATGTTAACATTCATTATGACATTCATAAAATCAGTTAAGTGTTAAATTACTGGTCTGGGGCCTATAATATATTAATGTATAATCATAATTGGTCCTGAACCACCAATAAGCTGAGCTCTAAAACAAATTTCACTTGAAATCCAAAATTAATTAAAAAAAATTTTTTCTCGAATCCTTGAATCTTGAATAACCCTAAGGATTCAAGGGATTCATCCCTAAAAACCTCACTTCTAAAAAGTACTCTAAACTTATTTTTGTGAAACTTCTACAAAAAATGTAGACCAATCTGATTTGAAGCATAGCTTAAGAAGACACACCTACAATTATTTTTTAAAATAACTTTAAGGGAATTTTTGTTCTACCCTTTTGTAAAATAAAATTAAGAATCAAGTTATTTTATTCCAACATTTAAACTAATATTGACTTTGCCTACTCCTAATTTGTATAATTAAAAATAAAAGTTTCCTATGTCAATTATACCACTTAATTTATTATTCTACTATTGATAAAAATGTATCATTTTTTGAACATTTAAATATGAAAAAAAAAGTACTAGAGTAGTCTATAATTAATAAGTAGGATCTACATCTTAACAAAAGAAAATTTTAGTTTGAAAAATGTAGGTTCTGAATTTTAATCTCAAATAAAGTTAAAGAGTGTCAATAAATTGGTATAAGATTCATTTTTATTAAGTTAATCAGTTGTCTAAATTAGAAGGTATTAATTTTTCTTTAGTCAGCTCATTTAGGAAGAAATTTCTTGCACACATACATGAGGTTTATACTAGAATAATCCTACAAAGTTATAGTCATAGTAACATAACTGAACTGTTCAATGGATATGTCACGCTCTTACCAATTGTATTAATGGTAATGCTGATCGGTTCAGAAGCCAACTTTGTCCATGGAACATGAATGAGTAGCTCATGAATGTGACCGCTCACAAAACTGAAAGGAAGCTGTAGCTCTTCTTCAAGTACTTCGAGCCTTAAATCCAGGTTATGAAATGAAGCATCACCCCCCCATAGTGACACCTGATTCATACATATACACAAAATTAAATAAGTTAAATTTAAGAATACTAATAATGAACCACAAAATTGCTATAACAATAGAGACACTTAAAAAAAGGTCTCAACCATAAGCATGCATGTTGAAACAATGTGCAGGGCCATATATAATCGAGATTCGGATGTCAGACAATCTCCCATTCAATCTGAGTTGTGGGTTATTCATATCTTAACGAGAGGTTGATTGACAGCTGAGACTGTAATATAAATATGACCCTAGATTACAGTCAAAAGGAACAAGCTGATTGTAGTACCTACACTTATTTTATTTATATGGTTAAGTGGCTATGATTCACAATAAATATGAGTAAAAGCAAATCTTAATGATTTGTAACACGATTAATATTATATATTATTCCATTTTAAATCGTTTTTTTAATGTATATTTAGTTGCTTTTTGACTTTACTTTTAATTCTTCTCTTGAGTGTCGAGATACCCCTGATCTTATATTTTAAATGAAAATATTCACAAGATTGGGTGGTTGTGTGGGTGAAATCAGGGTTGGAAATGAGAAGAATCTTACTACTTTAATTTGTAGTAGGAGCCCAATAAATTTAAACAATAAAATGAAATTTTAAAAAGTCTCAAAATTACTTTTCTGATTTGCATAAGTTTATATGGTTATGGCTATAAGCTTACTAAGCCTTTAAGAATTAGTGACAATACAATTTTGTTTTTTCAAAGGTTGAGACTATTCTAATATTTTTTACTATTGAACTTTTAGTGAAGTTTAAGTCATTTTAATTAAATTTGCTATATTAATTTTACAATACATTAAAATATAAATTAATTGTTTCAAATAATTTTGAGTTGACATTATACTGGCAGTTTTAACTTTAAATGGTTTCAGAGCCATTGCCCAGGCGACTGGTTATTATGATCAAGCATCTGGAAAGTGAAGAAGTTTGCAGAACTAAGCTTTATAATATTAAGGTTTTTTTTAAATATAATATATTTTTTAAATTTACAATTTTTCTGAATTTAATTCAACACAAAAACATTTACTGTGATTCCTTTTAATTTACCAAAGTATGTTTGTAGAGTGTTAGTTTCAATGAAATGTATGCACAAATTATATTTTTAAGCCACAAAAGCTGTTTGTTTTGTTTATTTTAGTAATCAAATCTTTTCTTTTGAATGTTTTTCTATATTAAATTACAGGCTAAAGTCTAGACAGTAGCTAGCTACAAGCATTGTCAAATTATAAATATTTTTGTTGGCAAAAAAAATGAAATTGTATTCTATTATTTTACATCATCTTTTTGACTTTACTTTTAACTCTACACATTTAGAGAAGATAATATTTGAATAATCTATCTTAATTAAATGAAGAGTTGGTCTACCTGTCATGAGCGTTAAGCCTATGCGATATCTACTGCACAGAGGTCTGAAATTTAATAACTAGTAGCGCCTGTGCACCTTAAAGCTAGAATTTAAAATTTTGATTAGATTTTTTAAAGCGATTAAAAATCGAGAAATTGAATATATAATATTAACACTGCAAGATAGATTTAGTGATACATTTCATACAGTAGTGGAATATGGGCAATAGTAGACCTTTTGCATGAACATGTTCAGCTGAAAAGAGAAATCTTAAAATTTTGATTATATTTATTAAAGTTGAGTAGAATTCCCTCACAAATACTAACTAAATGTTAACAATAATTCTTATAACCCATTCAATATAACATTCATACATTTAGTTAACTGTTAAATTACTGGTCTGGGGCCTGGTCATTAAGTTCGTCCAATTATTATAGTTGGTTTCGAACCATCAATAGGCAGTAATAGAGATCTAAATCAAATTTCACTTGAAAAAATGAATATATTTATATATCTATCTTTAAGGATTAAGGAAGTCTCAAATCTGAAATTTTCTAGAATCTTAAATAACCTTAAAAATTCGAGGGACTCAAAAGATTTGAGGTCTCATCCCTAATATTTAAGTTTAAACCATTTTTACCCTTTTATCTATTTTACAGGTTTTAACCTTTTTAATTTTTTCCGGTAAAGATTTAATTAGATTTACTCCTTACTCTTTCTGCCATTTTTGTATTTTTTAACCTTTGACTCTAAAATATTTCTCTGAGGCTTGATCGGGCAATTTATGTAAAAAGGTGTAAAAAAGTGCAAGAGAGTAAAAAGGCCAAATATTAAAAAAAGGAAGAGGTAAAAGTAGATATAAAAAAATGTAGTAAAACTTAAAAAAATAAATTAAAATGTCAAAAAGGGCACACAAGAGCAAAATGAGTAAAAATGGTTAAAAGGACCAAAAGTAAATCTAAAGTAATTAAAAGGGATAAAAGAAATAAAAATTCTAAAAAGATTAAAAAGCAGTAAAAGGTTAACTGGATAAAAAGTGTGAGGTAGAAGTGGTGAAGATGGAAAAGGGTTAAGAACGGTCAAACAGGTAAAAAGTAAAATAAAGAGGAAACACATAATAGGGGGGGAAAGGGCAAAGGCTGAAATAGTATTATTTTAGGGTAAAACGATGTAATAAGTGCAAAAAGGGTAAAATGGAAAATCGAGGTAAAAAGGTTAAAGGGAGTGAATGCAGTACAAAACAATTCTAAAATAATTTTGATTGGATTTGGTATAAAGTACCCCAATTTGTTTTAGTGTGTGGTAGCACTGTCAAGCACCTGGCGGACGTGTTGCTTTGTCTATTCTTTCAGTGTGACCTAGACTACCGGTCAGTATGGTTGGTGTTAAGTGAAATTAATTAATGCATCTAAAAATTAAATTTATTTGAAAGAGTGTATTACTGGGCTTTTACAAACCCCACACGCCCGCTCAAGTCAACTAAGTTTATATATTTGTCTAGTTGATTTTTCATAAAGGAATACATTTCAATGCAAATTTCACTATAACTATTTGTTCGGTATTTTTGTTTTTCATTTTTAATAGAGCTAAGAAGCTTATGTTCGATTCCTTTCAAGGTTATATAATAGTTATTGAATTTATATCTTGTTTTGTCCTAAAAATAATTCCACTTTTATTTACTAATCTGTTATAACCAATTGGTTTTAGAAATTGCAAAATCTAATAAAGACAAAAATTCAAATAAACTCTTTTTTATTTAGAATGATGTCTCCTGAATAAATCGGCAAAATATTTCTGGAACTGTCAGATGACAAAAAATATATTGAAAGCGCTGATTCTGATGAAGATGAGGAAAATTTAATTCAAAGTGACCATAATAGTGAGTCTAAATAAGATTGTGTTTCTTCAGATGAAGATAGTAAAACCACAACTAATGAATATTATTTTACCAGAAAAGATAGAGAATGTGTTTGGAGAAAAACTGATTTTTCAAAGAAAGGAAAAATTCACAGAAAAAACATAGTCAAAGTATCTCCTGGTCCCAAACTTATTACAAGGGATATAAAAGATGAAATATTGGCATATCATAAAATTATAGATATGGTTATTATGACATTGTAAAATTTACAAATATGCATATTGCAAAAATACAATTGACGGCACCATATTCTAGGGACAGGGACAGAAAATAAACATCAAAAGCTGAGATTATAGCATTATTGGGGTGTTTTTACCTTATTGGTATCAAAAAAGAACATCACAGTAATGTCAAAGAATTATGGGCTTCAGATGGAACCGGAATACAGATTCTAAGAGCTTGTATGAGTTACAAGCGATTTTTATTCTTGCTTCGTTCTCTACGATTTGACAGTAAGGATACAAGAAATGACTGAAGAAAAAGAGATACACTAGCTGCTGTGAGATCATTTTTAGAAGCATTTGTACTGAATTGTAATAACATGTATAATATGGGTACTCATTTCACAATTGATGAGAAGCTGGAAGCATTTCGGGGGCGCTGCTGTTTTGTTCAATATATTCCGAATAAACCTGCAAAATACGGGATAAAAATGTTTGCAATTTGTGAATCAAATACATATTTTGTCCATAATTTAGAAGTGTACTGTGGTAAGCAAGAAAAAGGCCCGTATCTAGTGTCAAATAAGCCAATTGACATTGTGAATAGATTGGTTTCAGATATTGAATTTATTATTTATCTTACTACCCGTTCGGGTTATAGGCTTTAAGTACTAATTACGCTAATGAATTAAGAATTGAGAAGGTTGAATTAGAGGAAGTGAACTCGCATTTGCATGGAGGGAGAGTGGAAAACCATTTAGGAAAAACCACCCCCAGTTCACACGACCGAGATTCGAACCTCGATCTTCCCGTCCTCGGCAGTCTAGCTTAACACGAAACTAGCACGTTAGCCAAATACGCCACCGAGGTGTGTTTCAAGTATTGAAGAATCAAATCGAAATCTTACAGTGGATAACTGGTATACCAGCTATCGCTTAGCAAAAGCTCTTTTGGAAAAGAAAATAACTTGTGTTGGTACTCTCAAAAAGGACAAAAGAGAGATTCCCTATGAATTTCAGGCAAATAAAAATTGAGAAGTGGGTTCATATATATTTGGATTTCAGAAAAACATGCCGATCACATCATATGTGCCCAAGAAAAACAAGGCTGTCATTTTATCTACAATGTATGAGTCACCTAATATCATTGATGACACTAAAAAACCATATATAATAATGGATTACAACACATCAAAGGGAAGAATAGATACAGTGGCTCAAATGTGTAGTGTATATGATATTCCACGTATTACGAGGTGATGACCTATGAGAGTATTTTATTCATTAATAAATATAGCTGGTATCAATGCACACATTTTATACTCAACATCTCAAAATTTTACAACCAAAAGAATATTTTGAAAAAGCTAACTTTGACTATGATGAAGCCTCACATTGAAGAAAGATCTCAAATCAAGTCATTCCCAATTGAATTATCAGCTTTTCTCAGAAAGTATGTAAGTAGTATGAAGCGTGAAAATGATGGCGAAAAGTTAGCCACAAAGAAACGAGGAAGGTGTATGTTATGTGGTCGATCAAAAGATGTTGGCCCCACAATAAAATGTGGAACATACAAACAATTTACATGTAAGAATCATGTTCATATAATGTACACATGTGATGAGTGTAACAACATAAATGAGGCTGATTCTAATTCTTAAAAAGGTTTAGTTTTTTTAAAAACATCATATTTTTTAATTTAGTAATGATTTTATATTTTCATTATTATTATATTTGTATTGTACTTTTAATCACATTGTATCTGTAAGAGTATTAATTAGAAAATAATAACCAGTACTTACCAAAAACAGAAAATGTTTAAGTATGTAGCTTTCATAAAAATATGTTGCTAAATATCAAGGCTTTTACTATTATTTATTATATACATAAAGGTGACTTGGTTGTCTAGAGGTAAGGTGTCAGACTTCTGTTTTGGGGGTCCAGGGCTCAATCCTCCAGCCCCGGCACAGATTTATCTGATTACCAAACTCTTCCTTCACCTCTGACAAGACGTGTATTAATCACAACTTGTGAATGTGGGGAATGCCAGGCCTCCCCTGTGGTTCAGATTTCACGTTAAACTGTAGGTCCTCCATTTCATCTCACAACCACCCTACCATTGCACATTAGCGTAAGTGCGTATAACCCGAACGGGTAGTAAGACGCGGTGCTAATAATAATAATAATATATACATACCGATAATTATAAATGTGTTTGGTTTTTAATACAATATTTATGTTATAGGTTTAAATGGAACTAATTGAAATAAAATGTACCATAAAACAAATTATTTCCTTCATACATGTATCAATAGCACCATGAAAAGAAAGTGGGTTGGAAAATACCCCATGTGCCTACTTGTGTTAAATATTATAGCGCGCTCACTCGGGGGTTAATTACATCCCTAACAACCATTTATTTATGTTGTGACACTATTCTTTATTTTCTACTAGCATAGCACCAACCGGAAAGGGTGCAAGGTATTGTGTATAGAGAAATTATAACTTAATCTTCAAAAGAAATGTCAGCTTTTAAAACACGTTAAGATTATATCTCTATTTTGACATGTGTATTAGAAAGCCTACTTTCACATTTTTATCACAATTTAAACCAATAAAGAATTAATATTTAAACATAATTTAAGATTTTGTTGTGGTTTTTTTATATATTAGAAATAAAGCATCTTTATAGATTCCCTGTGTGAAAACGGGTACATCAGCTAGTAGTAATTAAATATACCTTTGATGGGTCCAACAAAAGCTTTAGTATGGTTGGATGAATCCTAGTTAAAACCACATGTGGAAAACCCCCTTAGTAACACTTGGCTATGATTTGGGACTCCAAAGCTGTGACTAGGGACTCCAAAACTGTTACTAAGCCCAAAACAAGTTCAACCCCTGAGAGCATACTTCAATGAGATATTTTAGCAGCGCGAATGCCGCACTACTGATCCTCCATGTTTTTTTCTAAGATTTCAGTAATAAAATGGAATTTGAGGACAAAGTACTTGCCCCAGTCTTATTACATAGGATAATTTATTTAACATATATAGCGTCATTGATACAAATTTATCCAAACATAGCAAAATACCTCAAAAGGCGAGCATAGGTTTTGATTATAGAGCTATATTTTTCACCAATAAGCAACACCATATCCCAACTCTCAAAAGATTGCTGGGATGACATTTTCTAGTGTTATATAATCATACAATGGCTGACCTAGCACAACGACATGTGACACATAGTTCTCTTTCCAAAGAGTCATTTGTATTCCTGCCGCTCATGGAAGAAAAGCCATTAAAAACCATATAAATATCTACACTGGTTGTGTTGCTATAAATCGAGCAGCTAGTTGCGAGGACAGGCAACTGTGGACAACTGTTGCGCTGCTAATTCAGCCACATGCGTTCATGAAAATATGACCATTTAAAACAATATTTTGGCAAGCAAAACTGATAACAGTCTTAACTGATAACAGTCTTACTTGAATCGCTCATGGAAATGGGATCTTATACTATTCGATCCTCACTGTGGTGGAAAAAAAAAAGAGTTTTGAGTGGAGTTTATTTCCAATTTGTTTAAAAGAGTTTTAAGTGAGCTCAGCTTTCTTAAACCTTAGCTTCAGGTGATGTTGAACCCACTTCTTAGACACATTAAAAGGTTTGGAAGTTAGATTTGTATGGTAGTAATTATTTTAAATGTGTCATCAAATTTTTACATTCGGATGCAGCACTTTGAATCAGTTCAGTTGTGATGGACCGTTGTGTGAGTTTGTCATTTTTAGGAACTGTGTTTGCTGCCCAAAAAAAGGTGAAGTGTGGTTGTTGTATGCAATTAATATGCATTTGTAAAAAAATTACTATCCTTTTGAGTATAGTTTTAAATGTGCGTGTTCAAAAGTGAGCTTGATTTCTGGCCATGCAATAAAATATTACAGACACCTTGTTAAAAGTAAGTAGCTTTTTATCTCTAAGTTCACATCTTTTTTTGTGCAAAATTATTATGAAATATTAATATTTTGTTTAGAAAAAAAAGTGCCCAAAATGCATGATATTTTGTGTATCATCCCCATTACATTTTATCTGCAGATGAAAAATCAGCTTAAAAACGAGTTGAAGTCAATATTTTCCCCATATTTATTCCAATTATTTCGATTTTATGATAAAGAGGGCTGCTTTTAAACTTATAGAATAGAAGTGACCTACATTAATCAAATATAGATAGCCTGGGTTTGTTGTTTGTAAGGAGAATAAAACACAAAGACAGCCAGATTTGTTAATTTTTTTCTATGTAATATTATGGAAAATCTTTTTTAACATAAATACACACAAAACAAAAGAAAATTTCCAATGATAACAAAATTAATAAGCCCTATTGTAATATAACTCTAAATAATTTTACCGTGATTTCAAAATATTCGAAATCTCACCTTAATCACAGAAGAGTGTTTATATTTAGAATAAGTATTTAGAACATAAATATTTAAAGGAATGTCACAACAAAATCCTGCCTTCTTTGTGTCTTATTCTCTTGGTAGGTTTGAAGACAATTTATTTTAGCTTAACAATGTATATATCAAACTAACACAAATCTAAACGCATACAGCAAATACAAGGAACAATTGCACTTTATTTCAATATTAATAATAATGGTAATAGACCTAATGATAATCATAATAAAGATGGTAATGAATCTTGAACCCAAGGGTTGGTCTTGATGTGCTTTCCATCAATATGGAGCTGGGCATATACTCAGCTCTTTGATCAGTTAGTGAGGCCCACACTATCTGGAAGAAAGCACATGCCCTAGGGAAGTCCCGAGAGTGTGGTAGTTTCCTGTTACTTTCTGTACTGGCCTTCTATGAGCAAGTGAGAAAGAGCCTACAAACTTTGCTGGAAAGGTATTCCTATATTTATATGTCTTTTAGGATCTTTTACCTGCTACAGTTAACATGGGACTTTACTTCCCCTCTGAAGGAAGTTGCGAGTATGGATTTTCATCAATCAGTAAAAATGTATTGACCTCAAGTCTGGTTTGAACCCACAAACACTGGGTCCTGAGGGGAGTACTCTAACCCAAGTCCACTTCTTTCAATATTGTGCTCTCTAAATTCATTAATGGTAATCCTAAAGTTAAAATTTCACCTGTGAATCTTCAGGTCTAAAGTTCTTGATGTACTTGTCAACGTAGCTGAGTAATATAGGTGTAATGTAGGACTCAAGTTTGAACATGTTGATCAGATTTTGTCATTATCATAATCACTAGAACATAAAAAAGAGATTT
This sequence comes from Timema shepardi, assembly GCA_902151425.1. Classification (NCBI taxonomy): domain Eukaryota; kingdom Metazoa; phylum Arthropoda; class Insecta; order Phasmatodea; family Timematidae; genus Timema; species Timema shepardi. The sequence continues at coordinate 48,133 of CABFVX010004937.1, forward strand.
GTACTTTATTTCGGGTGTAAATGATCATGGGCTAGATTTATTACAAATTAAATATCTAGTCAAATGTATTATCATTCCAAGACTAAAAAACCTTCAAGACAATTTTGCTCAGCTTTTATTAAAGGATACCTATTACCTAGTATTAGACAAATTGAAATATGCCTAAATATATAGTTATTCTAGATATTTGTAAAGGATGTTATAGGAAACACTGGCTTTTTTTTAAGTTTTGTTATTTGAGAATATACTTTAAATGGTGACGTGTTACATACACTGTATTCATCAGGCAGGTGTCAAGGTTATAAATGATTATGAACATAAAAACCGGGCGTACGCGTAATATTAGAAGAAAATTGCCAAGCCAAAAGCTAACTAAAAGCTAGGATGCTTTTGGTTTGTTTAAAAAATAAAGCTACCTTTGCTGTAAAATAAATACAATTTTAATCATAAATATCTCCTATTAATGTATGTAAACGAAAAACATATGAAAGGACTTTGATCAGTAATTAAAAATTATAATATAATTGTTTGCATTTCACAGAAAATTTATGATTTCAAGAGAATATACCAAATGAATAAATAAAAACTGTGTTTCGGCTCCTAATGACAGAAGAATGAGAACCACACTTTGATAGTAAAAGTATTCTTCTATCTGTCAAAATGAAAAGATAGATATATTTTACACTCTTAACAATAAATTCATCATGATGTTTGAGTTTTAGGGCCACGATTATTGCCAAACTGAAGCTTGATTAAATTTAAGGGGATATAATATGTTTGGATTTTTTTAAAGTTAGTTGTAAGCTTATTTATTTTGATAATAAATTTTTATTTTTTATTATTTGATAATTAATAACATGATTCAAAGAGCTAGAGCCCACCCATAGAACTATAGATTTATAATAATTGAAATTTAACACTAGTTTAAATTTTTAAAGAAAAGACATTATGAATATTTTATCATGAAATAAATGTAAAAAAAAAGTCAAATATGTGTGATAATATTGGTGAATACATTTTATCAATAAATGTGAGATGAACATTAAAAAAAATAAATAAGTATATAAAAAATAACAGTAGCAAATAATTTATTATAAAGTACTTTGGGATAAAATAAAAGTTGAGGAAAATTAATTAGTAATACAATACCTAATAAACAATACATGTAGGTATATACAGGGAAATAATAATAAATTCTAAAACACTTATTGTGAAAAGATGAATTTATTAAAATTATTGTGATTGAAGGCAAGTAGATAAGATGAGACTTAAAAGAAATAGTTTACAGTACCTATATAAGATGTATTTTAATCATAAATAGAGGAGAGGTAGTCAAAAACCTTACATCATTTTGGTATGTTTGGTTTAAAGTTGTCCACAGGGAAAAAAAAAAAAGGTCAATTCAAGTAAAACAGTAATCTCTGTTGGAATGAATAATTTATTGCATTATATATTATATTAATTTTATTTAAAGCTGAATTTGTTTCATAGCTTACAGTGTTAAAATATTCATGATATATTTTAAGTAAGTATGCTGACCTGACTGAGGGAATTCTAATTTATGGGTACCTTAAGTTTATTTTTATTTATTTTGTAAGCAAGAATTCCTATTTGGTAGATAATCAGTTTATTGAGAGGCATTACATTCAGATTTTTTTTTACAGTTTTACATCATTTTGTTTAAAACTGTATTAATACGTCTTAACAATATTTTCACTATTGTGTATTTGAATATTTTATCTTTAGGGTAGTGTGATATTTGATAATAATAAGAAATAAAAGAACCCGGGTGTCTACTGCAGAGGTTGGCGGCCTGACAACTGAAAAAGATGGAGAGAAGAGAACGAAGAAAACTTGTGACTTACAATGGCCAAGATTATGGGTGGTAAGCCTTTTTTTTTAGTCGGAGTAAGATTAACTTACAAATGTTGCATCATCTGGAGGATAGAACATAAATGGCGATGAGGATAATAGTGGAAATTGCGTAAACGATGATTGACTATTCACGAGTGATTTGAGTCTGCATTTATGAGAGAAAACGTGAAATTTGGTTGTTTAGTGTGAAAACATGATAGGTTGTATTTTTCATTAATTATATGTGCGTTACAGGATAAAGTTATTTTTGAAAATCTTTGTAAACATGTCATTGTTTGGATTTGAACATTTTGAAGAAGAGGTGGAGCCGCTGGACAGTTACCTAGAAAGGCTCGAACTGGCATTTTAGTTAATAAAAATAAGGAGGTGGAGAAGGTGCCACTTCTATTCACTAGATTAGGGCCTAAAACACATGGACTTCCTAAAAACCTTTTGATGCCAGAAGCACCTAAAGACAAAAGTTATTAGCAACTAGTTAGTGTGTTAAAGAGTCGTTTTAGTCCACCAAAATCTGTGGTGTCGGAGAGGGTGGTGTTCAACCAGCGTTCGCAAGCCGAGTTTGAAACATAAGCTAAATTTGTAGTGGAAATAAAAGTACTAGCAGCGTCCTGTGATTTTGGAGCATTTCTCAAGAATGCATTACGTGATCGGTTGATAAGTGTTCTACGGGACAGATTTATTCAATTCCAGTTAGCTATGAAGAATATTCTCACATTTGAGAAGGCTTGTGAAATGGCAGGGCGTCTTGATTTAACCAACGACCAGCTTTAAACCGTTCATAAGGTGGAGCCTCATTCTGTGAATTTTGTTAGGAAGAGAGGAAAGGACAGGAAATGTGTAAAAGTACTGGGAAGAATCCGAGATTGCAGAGTAAGAGGTGTTTTAAGTGTAACAGTCATTTGCATTTGGCTGCGTAGTGTCCTTTGAAAAATAACAAATGCTACACATGTAGGACATATAGCTACGACGTGTAAATTAAAGAAAGAAAAGAATGGGCCTAAACTTAAAAAAAGTTAATTAGCTCGAATTATGTCATGTGGACGAGGTGAGAGACAGTGATGCACAGTGGGTAGCAACAGTGAAAGGGGATGGTAAGCCAGTAAAAATGGTGATTGACACTGGTTGTCCACGCACCTTGATGCCAGAAAGTGTGTATAAAAAAGGTTTTAGGATTAAAAATCTAAGATCGCTGTACGTGTCTCTGAGTTTATAAGCGGGTCATGTTCTAGATAGGAAGGGAGAACTTAGGGCCGAGGTAATGCATGGATCCTCCAAGATGGAGCGGCCAATCTTAGTATTTTCCTATAATCGGAAAGGAGATATTGTTGGGGAGAAATTGGTTACATTTGTTGAAGTTGGACTGGCAGTCAGAAGTTAGGTATGTTAGGAACATGCAACAGAACCAATCAAGTCTGGTGAAATCACTAATTTCTAAACATGTAGAGATGTTTGACGGGCTGGTGGAGGTTATTAAGGGAATAAAAGTAGATGTGGTTATTAAAGAAGAAGAAGCCACGCCTATATTTTGTAAAGTGAAAACATTGCCTTACGCTTTGCAAGATACGGTGGAGGACGAGTTAAAGTTAATGCATGATAAGGGAATAATGTACCCCGTTCAACATAGCCAATGGGCTAGTGTATGCAGCAAAGGAAAATGGAAAATTGAGATTATGTGGACATTTTAAAGTGACCCTGAGTAAATTTGTGGAAGACGAACACTATCCGTTGCCCACGATAGAGAGTATTTTTGAAAAGCTATCTGAGGGAAAGATATTTAGCAAGATTGATTTGTCAGAGGGGTATCTATAGTTGGAAGTTAGTGAAGCGTCTCAACTTATACTAACTGTTAATACTAAGGTGTGATTGTTCTAATTCCGCAGATTAAGTCCAGGTATAAATTGTGCGTTTTCTCTTTTTCAGTCTGTCATGGACCGAATTTTGTTAGGGCTGGAGAAAACTTTTTGTTATATCTATTATATAATAGTAGTATCAGGTACAGTGGAAGAGGCCATGAAACGTACACATGAGGTGCTTTAGAGACTAAAGGATTATGGGATGAGAGTAAACAAGGACAAACGTGTTTTTCTGGCAGTTTAAATTAACTGTTTTGGTCATCGGATTGATGCGAGGGGAATTCATCCAACCAAGGAAAGGGCGAAGGACATATTAGGGGCAGCAGAGCCAGAAGATGTGACACAGCTGAGGGAACTCATAGGATTTTTGCAACTTTATGGATAATTCTTACCAAACATAGCAACAGAGTTGAGTCCTTTGTATAAATTGTTGGAGTCTGGCAGGGAGGGGAAATGAGACCAAGAAGAGCGACAAGTGTTTGAGAAAAATAAAAGGTTATCAGTGGAAAGTGACACATTGGTGCCATTCGACTCTTCTTTGTTGATTAAGCTAACTTGCGATGCTTCCAGTATGGATCTTGGGAGTATGATGAGTCATGTGTTCCCAGATGGTTCCACTCGACCTGTATATTTTAAATCCAGTTCATTATCGAAAGCCGAAAAGAACTATCCGCCAATAGAGAAAGAAGCTTTAGCATTGATTTTCGGAGTAACAAAATTTCACAAGTATGTTTTTGGTCATAAATTTACCCTGGTTACTGACCATAAACCATTTATGTATTTGATGTCCCCCAAGAAATATGTTCCAAAGATGGCAGAAGCTCGTATACAGCGGTGGGTGCTGTTACTGTCCTCATATGTTTACGAGTTGGAGTATAGAAAAGGATATGAGATTATTGAAACGAATGTGTTGTCACGATTTCCGGCTGGTGAGGGGAAGATGTTAGAGAAGGATGTAATTTTTACTTTTGCATCTTTAGGAGGAGCTACCAATATCTAGTTAAGAAATTAGAAAGAAACTAGTAAAGTTGTAGACTGGACACTGCATGGTTGGCCGCTCAAGGTGTAACCGGAATGGATGTCTTCTTTTTTTTCAGAAGCGACATGAGATCTCCATTGAACACGGATGTCTCCTCTGGGGGAATAGAGTAGTGGTCCCAGAGGCGTACTGTCATCATTTTGTTAATGTTACATGAAGAATGTGTAAGATGAAGGCATTATCCCAAGGGTATGTGTGGTGGCTAGGAATTGACTCGCAGATTGAAGAAATATGCAAGAAATGTTCCATTTGTCGGGAGACTCGAGATGCTGCTCCGAGAGTACCATTGCAACAGTGAAGCTGGCCACTAAGAAGATGGCAGAGAGTTCATGTTTATTTCACAAAACTGGAGGGAAAAGATTAATTAGTGCTGGTTGACGCTCATTCGAAATGGACAAAGGTGTTCCCCATGTCTACTACGACGATATTACAAACAATAGCAAAAATAAATGCATTTTTTGCAGCCTATGGTATGCCAGAGAGGCAAGTGTTTGATGAAGGTCCACAGTTGGTTTCAGAAGAGATTTAAGATTTTCTGCGAGGAAATGGGGTGATGCACATGGTATCACCCACCACCTTATCATTTAGCATCTAATGGTCAGGCGTAAAGCTCAGTGACAATAGTGAAAAAGGCGCTTTTACGAGCTTTGAAGCAGGATCATCAGGAAGGGAGGAAAATAACTCCAGCATAGGGTAGATAATTTCCTTTTGCTTATAAGAATACACCTCACATAATTACGGGTGAAGCCCCGGCTGTTTATTTCTTGAATTCACACCGAGAACTCGGTTCTCAATGTTGAAGCCTCATCTGGCAGCAAGAGTGGCGGAAAAGAAAGAAAGAGTGGAGATAAATTGGAATAGAAAGGCGGGATCACCTCGTACATTTGAAGAAGGTCAAGTAGTTTTGGTTAAAACGGTTCGAGGAGAAACTTAAACATGGATGCCAGGGAAAATAATAAGGATTATAAGTCCTGTTACCCATCTAGCTAGGGTGGGAACTATGGTGAGGTTTGTGCATGCGGATCACTTGCATAATTCAATTTTATAAAGTGGGACGGAAGCCCTGTTGGGACAAAAACTGGGAACCAGCGACCCTGTGGAAGGAGTGCTTTTGCCTCTGGTAGAAGATAATTCACAACAAAAAGTTTCTCCAGGGCAAACAGATGATCCGTCTCCAGAGAAACCCCCCCTCAGTTCCCCAGTGCCTCAGTCAAGCACCCCTCTGGCTGTGAGGCGAACTCCTCGGGTAAGGAAGCCCCCGAGAAAGCTGGCTGTATCTGTAATAATCCAACCACCCCTCTCTTCCCTAGGACTGAAAGTGAGATAGGAAAGAGTTTGTAAATTTGATTAGGTAATTTAAGTTACACTGTGAATATCATTGTTAGGAGAGACAAGGTCATTCTTTTGAAGGGGAAAGGTGTGGTATTTGATGATGATAATATTAATAATAATAATAAGAAGAAGAAGAAGGAAAATAAACCGGGTGTCTACTGGCAGAGGTTAGCAGCTTGACAGCCGAAAAAAACGGAGAGAGAAGAACGAAGAAAACTTGTGACTTTTAATGGCCGAGTTTATGGGTGGTAAGCTTTTCTTTAGCCGGAGCAAGATCCATTTATAAATGTTGCATCCAGTAGGGGATAGAACAGATATAATGCAATTAGACCGGTGTAGTAGTAGTTAATTTGGGTTGTGTATATGGAAAGAGAACCAAGGCTGTCATTGGGCTTATAAGAATTATAAGCGAAAGATATGTTGAGAAAGAAATAGATGCTTATGCTGCATTTTTATATCTAGTACAGGCCTTTGATAAAGTGTAAAGTAAAATGTTAATAATGTTGATTGAAAAAAAAATTCTTACCTGAATCCTACTATATGTACTGATTAATTGTACTTTAAGTAATAAATAAAAAAAACTCATATTTTCATTTATTGCTTTTTACGTTCAATGACACACGGATAGTTTTTAACCAAATACCATTTACCCAATTAATGTATAAAGTAAGGTCAGTAATCACTATATTATATTGGATAGACAATGGACATAAACACACCCCTTATAGAGGACCAAAACGTGACGCTCAAGTTTTTCGTTTGCTTTGATTCTAAGGCGACAATTCTACCCGTTTCTTTCAATTTTCTAGTGCAAAATCATATATTTGGTCACGGCCATCTTCACTAAAATGGCCGTGATACCGGTAGTAGTGTACAAATACGAGTACAATTTTTAAAATTAATATATGTAGCTAATATCAATGTTGTCTACATTCTGCTAAAGCCGAATTCACACGTACGTTGAAATTTGAAATTAGTAAAGTAAGTCAGCGCCACTTTTTGGCTCGTTCTCCTAGAGTCGTACCCACTTGTCGGGAGTCGGTGTCGTAATATTGACTGTCTACATCGAATGTCGTAATCGCAGTACTAAGTCGGAATTGTCGGAATAGCTTGTCAAAAGGAGATGAACATTGTCCATCTCTTGCGTTGCGACACGTTGCGTTCAGCCAATAAAATACAAATATGTTTGCACTACTAAAATCAGTTAAAGTTAATATTTATTTAATCTAGGATAATAACCTACTCATGGAAATCTCTACAAATATATTCTGCAGATTTTAACTTAAAACAATTGTTGTCCAAACAAATATTTTTTTTTAAAATTATTTGAAAGTATTAATGTTATGACTTTGATTATGAATTCATAGTCCATGCTGGTGTATGTATGCTTTACCTCGTTTTTTTTGTTGACACTCGTTGTGTAAAATTGATTTCGACGATATACTTATTGAGTATGTCAGTATTTATCCTCCTTTTTATTAAAGAAAATAATCTTTATATTGAAAACAGTTCTACCTATATAGTTGTATAAACTGTAAGTCTGGTATATTTATTATTTTTTTGATTACTTATGTTTTCCTAATTCCTATTGGTTGAAATTACGTGCTACGCCATTTCATTGTGGACAGTCCCTTTTGTAGTGAGGAACTACAATACGACACTACAACAGACACGTTAATATTCTACTTCCGACAATCGGGTTCACACGTTCGCGGAAAGTTGGGAATCTTTGTTTGCCCAAGATGCATTTAAACGTCAATCATAAAAATGAAAATATTACAATCAGTGCAAGTTACTGTATTTAAAATAAAATGTTTTACTTACTGCCTGGGTTTAATTTTGTCATCAATAAAACTCGTGGCTTCCAATATACTGTCGTTTTTCATCATCACTTTTGAGATAAGTCATCTTTAGAATGTGCTGTATGTATAAATAGCGCATGCTTGAAAGTTTGTGCATGCGCTGATCGGGTGTTCTTGGGTGGTTTTCTGTAAGAACACAGGAAAAGTTGAAATTATCTCTACTCGAGCAGTGTGGGCTACGCTGGCCAATCGGAATTCTTGTGATGCCATGCTTTTCAACAAACTTGCATACATATCAGCGTATAATTACTGTTGTAAGTGGGAATTCGATTTCAGAAAAAATATATTATTCGATTCTTTAAGTCACATTCTTGTTTACTAGTTAAAATGCTTCATTTACCCAACTTTCATCCAGACTACCCCGATTTCAAGTGATTCCTCAGAGTTCTGCGTGGGATAGCAAATTTACTTTCTAGGCTACGTACCTTTGCTAATTTCCCTTTCTTAGTAACTAACCTCAGGGCTTCTTCCATCATAGGTTGGTTCCACTTTGATCTCAGATCATGGAATTTCTTACCCATCGTTTTACAATACTTTGGAACCATAAGCAACTTTGTTTTACAAAACCATATTTTCTACGCATGTTCCAAAGAGTATGGTTAGTATTTACTCGGCTCGGCTATGTCAGAGCGAGCATAATGCTTTTGTTGTAATCTAGCAAAACCATAAAAACTGCTCTGCTTGATTATGTTGAAAACATGTAATGAAAAAATATATTTTTTTTTGCTTATTAATTATAGTTTTAATTAGAGATGGGCCACTCGAATCTTCGAATCCACCGAATACTGACAAGTATTCGAGATTCAAGGATTCGGTGTTTTAAAGGATTCTATGATCGAATATTTCACCTCATAAACAAGGCATAATATTTTGAATTAAAAAAATACTTAGTTAGGCCTACTTTAGAAGCACAACTTAATCCGTGATATTTATTTTGTCGGTGAAAAGAGATAAACACGAATAAAATATTTAAAAAAAAATCGTTAGGTGTGGAGAATCTTAGGTGCCTAGTACCCTACCCTCCTATCTCTGTGGGAAACTTGGACTCGACCGTTTCAGCGCATGCTCACTTCTAAAACTTTCACCTCACGAACAATCTTGTAAATATTTTAATGAACACATTAAAACTCTTCAAAAACTGAAAGTTAAAACTAGAATTAAAATAAACTTGAAATAAAACAAATTACGGTGTAAAAGTACTACCCGTATTGTCATCTGCGGTTGAAAACTAGTCCCACGTTGTTGCGCCAATTGTAAAGTACTGTGGCTGGAGGCCCCTCGTTGAGTACGCCATTTGTAAAAGTACTGAAGCTGGATGCCTCTCGTTGGAACGCCATTTGTAAAATACAGATACTGGATGCCCCACATTGGAACGCCATTTGTAAAGTACAGATGCTGGATGCCCCACATTGGAACGCCATTTGTAAAAGCCTTAAATACTGCCCCTCGTTGAGTACGCCAATTGTAAAACATGTAATTT